>JARRAA010023780.1:0-22522 GCA_030557295.1 Ecitodaemon sp. MM-2014 | reverse complement strand
GTGGGGACCTGTTAGGGGATTTTACATTGAGTGGACGTAACCAGGGTGTAATGGTTGTAATCGGGCCATTCATCTTTTAATGCCCCGGTTGTAATTTATAAAAACTCACACATTCTATAGCTCCTTCTATAGTGTAATTTTTCTAACGTTAGTTCTCTTTGACAGATTCTCTTCGACAATATTGTAAAAATTTCAAATGCAAAGTGTTTAAAATTAGGTATTTAATTGAAAATGATTACAGAATAAATTTACAGAAATATCCCGGATAAGGACCTATTTAAATTAAATATAAAGTTTGTGACCTTTGGATAGTGTCAAAGTCATACTAACGTTAAAAATTTCAGTTTATGTACATTACGGTACACAACGCATAGATAAATACATATAAGATGCTTAACACAACGATCGTATCATATGATATTGCACATTCAAGTTTTACCAACCAAGTGCGGTTTTGTGTGTTTGGGCGGACCTATATTTATTAGAATATCCTTCTGGTCAGAAGCCTAAATTTTATTGAGAAATACCAGAAATACTTTCCATTGTCAGCAAGGAAATTCAAATAATCATTACAAACGTGTGTGTATCACACCAGAAAGTATATTAGATA
The DNA here is from genome assembly GCA_030557295.1 of Ecitodaemon sp. MM-2014. Classification (NCBI taxonomy): domain Eukaryota; kingdom Metazoa; phylum Arthropoda; class Insecta; order Coleoptera; family Staphylinidae; genus Ecitodaemon; species Ecitodaemon sp. MM-2014. The sequence goes on along the minus strand of JARRAA010023780.1, from coordinate 21,912 downwards.
CTTTCTGATAAATGCAAAAAAAAGGTATTCGAAATACAACTCGTAAATTGTTAACAGGAAAATGGTGCGCAACTTCAATGTTATAGAAACCCTTTTGCAAAAATATAATGTTAAGTTAAGAAATCATTCGGTCTATGTATTAAAATCCTTATCATTGACATAAGTACTGGGTTTAGTGATAAGTAATCAACGTTTAAACTAAACACCTATCTCGCCACGATTTGTGTAAAAATTGTACAAGTGTACTATCATATTATTCGAATTTCATTTTCTCTTCTACAACCCTGTCGTAACCTTTAACAATGAGGAGGACCTCCAAAATTGACTCCTCAACTTCATCGAATCTAGGTCAGCCGACTTGTGGCAAAGGGGCAAAATTTATTAAATTGTTTTTGAATGTGGACGATAATACAACAATTTGCTCGACGGGATTTTCTCATCTCTATTTATGGTAGAATAACGAAAAATGTTTACTTATTTTACTTATTACTCAATCCAATAACTTATTTTCATTTAAATATTAATTTTCCAATCACTAATCAAAATCATTGACAAAATAGTACGCACACACGGATTTGAATATGATTGAAGCTATATTATAGGTATTGGAAATAAAGAAACGTGCCGAATGCACCGAATGCTGCGCATGGCATCCGCACTGGTAGGAGCCATCAAGGCCTTTGCACCCTCAGCCCAGCCCTTAGCGTGCTTTAGCTTTGGCGATTTTAGAACACCTTCCGCGCAGTCACTTCGGCCGCCATTACCATGACTAGCAAGCGGTGAGCGCAGAGGGCTCCAAATTTCACTACATCGCGTGCCCAATTTTCAACCGAATCTAGATATACAAACGTAATAACAAGTGACTACGCATTCAGTTTAATCGCTTGTTTGTAAAACAACTGAACACACTGTATCGCCAAATGGCAGTTATAATTTGAAATTTGAAATCAAACGGTTCGCATCCATAACCTCCTTTGCAGCGAGGTTTGCCGGTAAAACGACTTTGGTTCGGAGAACTCGGAGCGTTCAGATTGCAACGAGAGCGAGTCGAAATCTTGCTTTTTGTATTTCGCAAATCGAAACGTCGTCATGGATGATTTTGTGAAATTGGAAAAGATCGGTGAAGGTACGTACGGCGTTGTTTATCGTGGCAAAAATAAGAAAACCGGGAAAATGGTGGCGATGAAAAAAATTCGGCTGGAATCAGAAGACGAAGGTGTCCCTTCAACGGCAATCCGAGAAATCTCCTTACTGAAAGAACTGCAGCACTCCAATGTCGTTTCGTTGCAAGATGTTATAATGGAGGAACAGAAGTGAGTTTTATCAAATTAATAAATGTACTTGTTCACATGTGCAAATCCACATTTCAGGCTCTATCTTATTTTTGAATACTTAAACATGGATCTAAAGCGATACATTGACAAATTTAAAAATGGCAAATTTATGGATCCAAAACTAGTGAAGAGCTATTTGTATCAAATAAACGAAGCCATTGTATTTTGTCACCAAAGACGAGTACTACATAGAGACTTGAAACCACAGAATTTATTAATTACTGCAGATGGAACCATAAAGGTATATTGTATTTACATCATGTATTTACGTTTTCGTTTTTATCAAAATCTATTTAATATAACTACAGGTTGCTGATTTTGGTTTGGGTCGTGCATTCGGAATTCCTGTTCGTGTGTACACGCACGAAGTCGTTACGCTTTGGTATCGTGCGCCTGAAATTCTTTTGGGGACTGCTCGCTACTCATGCCCAATTGACATTTGGTCTCTTGGCTGTATTTTCGCAGAAATGGCGACATCGAAGCCACTGTTCCAAGGCGATTCGGAAATCGATCAGTTGTTCCGAATCTTTCGCGTCCTAAAAACTCCGACCGAAGAAATTTGGCCTGGCATTTCGAGCATGCCAGATTACAAAGCGACATTCCCAGGCTGGAACTCCTACACTCTCCCAGCCCAAGTGAAGAACATGGAGCCAAAGGGGGTTGAACTTTTGAAGAAGATGTTAATCTATAATCCGTCAAAGCGCATCCCCTCAAAGGGTATTATGGTGGATGAATATTTTGACGATTTGGATCGTTCCGTAAAGCCACAGCTGTAAAGTTGTTGTTGCCATCTATTTTACTTTTGTTTTACTTACTTTTTTTTACCTATAACATACCCATTCATCCAATTGAAGGAACTAGTTTTAAATACACTATAGACATTGGCTAATTGTGTGAAAGAACAATGATTCAACTAGTTGTAGAGATGTATTTTTGCTCCATGTTTATATTTTTCATGCATTATTAAAACGTGTATTGAAGTGATATTTAATTAAGCATTTGCAAGAACTAAGTGCGTATTTTGTTGTATTTATATCTTTTTTTATAAGCAAATATAAGCTGATACTATTTTGGTCATTATTATAATATAAAATCAATTTCCAACCTCAACTTGGCTTTTGTTTGATTACACAGTTGTGCAATAGTTTCAGAAATCCATTAGGTTGAGTAATAAGTCATGAGCATGAACTTCATCAAGTATAACAATTTAATCAATTATGTATACTCTGCTATTGCTAATGATCTCTTACCGTTCAACCAGTTTATCAATACCAGAAATCGCCTGGCCAGGACTCGAAAATGTTAAGGAGCCAATTCTGGAGGATTCTCCTGTGGGATTTTTCTGCTGGAGAGCCCTCGTTAACTCTATTCAACTGGAGCTATGCAGAGGCCCTTCTCAACCGTTTGGATCTTTTTAAGCATCTCCCGATTCACCAGGGCTTCCTAATCCCACTAGATCTGCGTCTGGATCATTGATTTCTTTGAGTACAGGTCCGTTTGATCCTTGACTTTGACGTCTCTTCAGGGGCGTGTGTTAGAAATGAAAACGACCATGTTGTAGAGAAGAAAATGAACTTTCGAATGGTATAGTTCAAATTTTATGCAAATGGTGGCAGAAAAAAATTCTACTCGAAGAAGCAGAATTGGCTATACAGGCCAGCCGATTTCTGGCAAAGGGCCATCGACGAACTGGTCGAACAGTGGCAGGATCATTAGCAATAGCGGAGAATGCAGAATTAATTTATTTGTTCTTATAATAAAATAAAATTCAAGACTTTATTTATGATATTTAGGATTGTCCGATTTGAGTCAAATGTGCATAATATGTTGTTAATCCTTATTGGCGAAAAACACTAGTAATCGAATCCGAAGGATTGTAATGCGAGAAAATTGTGGGAATCGCTTGGTGCGAGGTCCAGACTATATGGTGGATGGATTAAAACTTCCCAACCAAGCTCCGGGAGTTTCTGGCGAGTCACTACACACGTGTATGAGGCCTTATGTTGTCCTGGAATACAACGCACCTCTTCTGTTGGCCATTTCAAAGCATCTCAAATCACCATCCATTAATGAAATGGGTCGATTTCATTCCGTTTGGCCAAGGCTTCACAGATTTAAATTCGATTAATGTTATGTTATTATTATTATTAATTGGTGTGGCACCAAACATCGGGTTTCTTTTTAAATCCAGCTCTGTGCAAATGGTTTAAAACTGTTTAAAAATATCAACTGATTTTAGAAAAATGCGTTTTAAGCTTGGATCCTTTAGAGTATTTGTCATTCATTGGTCTATGCCGGGCAGGAATTCCTCTGAATCTTTCTGCTAAATAACTATTATATTTTTTAATTACAGCATATGAAATATCCTTGTACATATGCGTCATATATGCTTATATACTTAAACTGTCCTATGTTTGGACCAGGATAAACTAGTGATAGCCAACATTATAAATTTATTATAATTGTATATAATATGTAAACACTGATTTTAGTGACCATGTTTGCATTCAAAATAGAAAAGCAGTATCAGACCCCAAAATATTGCCACCCAATTTTGCGAAGTTATCTTGAGAGTGTTCTGGGATATTCTCCAAATTTGAACAACCCCGTCAAATATAAAACAATGAAAAGACATTGTGGATTGTAGTTAAATGCGACCTTAAACATCGTGAGTTCGCGAATAATAAAGTTTCATTTTCAAACAAATTTTATGCTTATACAATGAAACTTTTAAATCCTATTCACTTTCTTGCTACCCAAGCATATTAATGTTATGAAATCAAGGAAAGCACATCCCAAACACATAATCTATAAACTTTTATTTCATTATATTGTTATGTATATGAATAAATCAATAAAATATTTAGTATTTACAAAAAATACACACAGTCGCTGTAGTTCAATAACGACAAATCACACACGTACGCCCACTAATGGATATCTCAATATTGTGGATGTCTTCGATTTACAGCTTGTCCGCTCACTTTAATAAAAAAACGTAAATGTTGATTCATGTACTTTTCAAATAATAAGCTCATTGCGATGCTACCCTTCTAAAAGAAAGAAGGCGATTAATAAGACTTGTGCGGTCGGCACAATGCAAACTATAGACACACAGCGACAAATGCTATGAAACTAGAGCGTACCGAATTCTCGTTTATCAAACTTTTGACATTGCATTCATCGCTAAGCATCCATTTATATTTAAAATAAAGGTAATTATAACTAAAATAACATAAATAGTACTATAACTCAATCAAATTCCTCGATTTCTTTCGCGCACATGCGTCTTCCTACTTATTCAAAAAATATATCTTAATATAAAATCTTTAAAAGCAAAAAATAATAATTTTATCATTTCAAACATTCTCTTAATCATAATCAACGAAACTCAACATGCGCGAGCATGTTAGTTAATTAATATCGTTAGTCCAAGCGAAACGGCATTGATATAACATCATAACGTCCATTTCTAATTGTCAGACACAAGCGCAACATAGCATTCCCGGTTTAAACGTTGTGACGCGGCATCGCGGAATTCAGTAACTGCAGAAAGTAATGTATAACATGTAGAAGGTGGGTTTTGAGAAACAACTTGCTGATATTCACTTATTCCTCTAAAACATACACGACAGTTGCAAGCATTCGTATGTCGATTCCAGCACTTGGTAAATACGACTTCGGTTTGTTTTGATTTCCTTACAACTACATTAATCCTTAAACACATCATACAACTCATTGATAGCTGCGTCTCCATTCGTCCGTTGTGCTCGTCCGTTAACCATTTTTGCTTTCGATTGTGAAGTTAACGCTCGTTAATAACAATTATTTATTACAAATATTAACATCGTGATCAATTAATCAAATATTATAAATGTCTGGTCAGGTTCATATTCATCGATCCAATACTTGAAGAAACTACTAAATGTGAATTGATGTGCCCATTGTTCACATTCAGCCACAAATGTTACATATTCACTTCCATCTAATAAAAAAATATAATTTCGCATCGATCCGATTTTGATTTCATTTAAACGACTATCCAATAGATGTTTTAAAATTTGCACTTTGTCTCGCGTTTTACATTGATTAGCTAAATATTCCTAAACTTAAATGCGCAAATAATACAAAATAAATCAATGCATAGAATAATCAGAGTAATCAATAATAGTTCATCTTCCTATGTATATATATCTTAATTAATTTCATTAATTAATTAGCAATCATATACTTAAATCACATTTATACACCACTCCATTTTTACACACTGTTCCTTTCCAATGACATCTGCAAATTTGTAAATTGTGCTCCTCTTTTATTACATCCCTACTTAACGATCAATTGCACATTCCTCCACGTTTGGCAAAGTTGCATGCAGTTGCATTTCGCACTAGCTCAGCAACGCAAAATAAATTTAGATGCAGAAGAATCTTTTCCTTCCGGTGGAGTTATTTTCTATCGTCTATTTGAAATCGATGAACAATGAAGTATTTTTGAACGAGAAAATGGATGACGGATATAATCCATATTGTTTGTTTCGATTAAAATTACACGTGTTCTTAATATGTGTTAATGTACAAGTAAAATGTTAATGAACCGCGCTTCGTATCTAAAATGTTTTATAATGCTCCGTTGATTTAATTATTAGTTAGTGTTTTATTCAGCGTGGTGAAGTCTTAGAGAATTGTGCATTTTCGTTTTGGCTTAACGGGCATAACCGGACACAGAACGGCCCGAATGGCTTCGTCGAATACTGTCTTCAGGCCTTTTTGTGTGAGCGCCGAGCATTCTAAGTATTTGACGGCGCTGATTTCCTTAGCCATTGCCAATCCCTGTAACATATTAGGAATGATAAGACATGCGATAAAAATATCGGAAATTTTCACAATTATTTAAAAAACATATTAAGACAATTTAGGCTATAATTATTTGGTCTTGGAATATGCTATATACTTAAAGAATATTGTTATAGTGTCATACAGAGTTTTTTTTTGTCACTTGGGTCACCTGTGTCACATAAAATTTAAACAAGTGTACTATATCATTTGAAAGGTCATTTTCTCCTCTACAACCCTGTCGTTTTCATTTTTTAACATTCGTAACCTTCAACAATGAGGAGGACCTCCAAAATTGGCTTCTCAACTTCTTCAAATTGTTGTTATATTTGATGAGACACAGTGGAAGTTTTAATAAAGAAAAACGCTTATTACTTATTACTCGACCAAATGTTTCATCTATAAAGACTAATGGGAAGTAAAGTACATCACTAAACAGCTTCAAAAGACAAAAAGAATAGACCGTGGCAGCCAAACCTTCCTTAAAGTATATAACTTGCAAATGACACCTATTCGTCGCAATCGTCTCGTCTTCAGCAAATAACTGATTATAAATATGGAATCCTATGAATCGCCCAATAAGCGAACCGTTTACGATCAAATTTACTACAGAAATATCTACTGCTCCAATTTGCATAATGAGTCTATATTATTGTGATGCTTTTCGATTATTAAAGAATTATCATTCCACTATCAGAGGGATAGTGCCTTCAAATTGAGGTATATTGCAAACATTTTAAGGTTCATGACGATGTTTTCCAAACTTCGCAGTCGGTATTTGTCACCTATATTAAATCTTTACATAACAAATTTAATACTTTAACTTGACCGCTGGTGATCGCATCATCGTGAAATTACATTAAAATTTATAAATGACGCCTAGAATTGTCCAGCTGTAAATTAATTGTATTATAATCAAAAATTATTCGTCTAAAGAATATTCTCAAATTCTCACATATTTCTAACAACTTCAACAACACACATAACCAAATATCTAAACACTAACTAAATATCTAACCTAGACTGACCTAATACATAATTAGATGTTTTAATAGTCAAGAAATATATATTATAAACACAGCAACCTATGATTACTAAGGAACAAAGAACTCTGAACAACAAAATGCACTTCAAATACCAAGTTCAAAATATAGTTTTCCTGATAACTTTATCAGATCTACATTAATATGGAAACAATTTCACAATCAAGCTTATCATATTTTTTTAATATCTTGCTAGCATGTGAATAAATTAGGTAACAATGGGTATTTTATAATAATTACCTGCGGATAAGTAATTGGCGTCAACTTTTTGTCTTTTAGCTTCTCGATTGTATTGCGGTCGTCACGCAAATCTAATTTTGTCCCGACAAGAATGATTGGCGTGTTTGGACAGTGATGTCTCACTTCTGGAAACCACTAAAACGAAACAGAAAACGTTTAGCAAATTATTATCTGAAACAATTCCGAATAAACAAACCTTCGCCCGCACGTTCTCGAACGAAGCCGGATTCACAAGAGAAAAGCATATCAGAAAAACGTCAGTCTGTGGGTAAGATAATGGACGCAAACGATCGTAATCTTCCTGACCCGCCGTATCCCATAGTCCTAAATTTATCGGTTTCCCGTCAACCATAACATTGGCTGAATAATTATCGAACACTGTCGGTATGTACTCCCCCGGGAAGGCGTTGGTTGTATAACTTATCAGTAAACATGTCTTACCGACGGCACTACAAATAAACATAAAACATCGTTACCGTCATTATTAAAGCGCACTTAATCGTAATGCTTGAATCGCATGGTACAAATGGGCCGGAATGAAATTTATATATTTGACCGGCCAGCCGCTCCAACATAAGAGCTACAAGTGTGATTCAAATATTGCTGCTATCTATATAGCTGACTCAATCCATAATCGACGTCACTCGCGGTGCTAGTGGGTTGCAAAAAATCCGAGCCGCAAGGATCGTATGTTTCCACCATTGAGCTCACTAAAGGGCAAAGCATGCGGCGGCAGCGACATACAAATTGCAATTGATAAGTCCAACGCGCTACGTACCCATCGCCGACGACAACGCATTTGATCGCCTGCATCCTCCCCTGTCAAGCGCACGATTAAAGCTAATTGGATTTGTGCGTTCGGTGCGATATAAAAACACGGCGGCAGCTAGACCAGCGTCCACAGGTTTCTAGGCGATGGGTCGCTGCTGTAATCAGGCGCGACCGAATCGTCAGGAAGATCCTCGGCTCGCCTTGGGTGTGTAAGGCAGTATGTTGTGCGCGATGTATTCCGGCGATGAAGGCCACGATTACACTCGGCAGCCTGACGAATTCCGCTCGCACCATGCACAAACCGACCAACCTGGCCAAACGATAGCACGCACGGTCGCACACTGAACCTGCAAGTCCGCTTCGGCGCCGATCGTTTTTATTGCGACTTCTAGCTACGACCGATTGTAGTTCGCAGATTAAGCGAACGATGATAGTACTACGCGTACAACGCCCCACACGTAGCAAACGACTACACGCGAATCCAAAATACACCGAGTTCCCGTCTCTCACTGAGCCCATCCGTTTGCCCGGTTGCGACGTTCATAGAAAAGAGAACGAGAACGGTCGAGCAGCAATTTTCTCGTACATGAAACGAGAAGTGACATCTGTTGAGGTGTCAGCTAAGCAGCATTTCTGTGGCGACTGTGGCGTCTGTGGCGTCCAACATGTCCATCTTTATTCAAACAATTCCTTAGAACCGAATAAAACTAAAACCGTCTCATTAATTTGTTACTCCAGTTTAAGATGGGATGGTTGAATTGGGCTAGTCTACATGTGCTCTCCTATGCATCCTAAACATGTTGGGAAAACTCTCGCTTTTCTGAAGCAATCTCTGGAAGTAATGTTACTAAATGAATGGGTTGCATTTGTCGCATTCTCCAAATCATCTCCAAATTAATGTCCCATGGAAACCAGCAATGCCTGAAACCTTTATACTTCAGCACTTCTCAAACATTTTTGACGTTAACTTGTCTATGCAGAAATGCAGAGGCTGCAAAGGTGGAATTTTAGGTATTTTACGGATTTTATATGGAATAGGAACGGTGGAAGCCGGTGGAAGCGATATGAGTGCGAGCATTGTGCGCATGCGCGCATTTCGCATCGTGAGCATTATGCATGCGGAATCCATAAATCGATTGAATGCACATTCGTGCTCACGTTGAAAAAATAATTATTTGCAAAAATTAAATATTTCTGAATTTGTTTAAAACGACAGGGTCCTGCGGGTGTTGTGGGTGCTGGGTCCCACAGTTTGAGAAACGCTCTAGCTCTACCCACTACCCTACTCTCCGCTACTCTCTGTCGCTGGTTGGGTGCCCTAGCGGATGTGGTTACAGTTAGAGTGGTTAGGAGCCGAGGTAGCCGTGCGATAACGTTGATAACGTTGGTAAACATGGCTGAGGTTGTGGAGTTGTTGTTTTTTGATACATTTGCTCACGAAAATAGTGAAGTACGTTTAATACATACGGTTATACAGGATTATAAGTAAATGTTTGCAGGAACTAAACTTGGATTTAGTACAATTTCCAAAGCCAGTCTATGTGACTGAAGTCCGGATAATACCACTCGGTGCTCGAGTTCAAGCCGACTTTCCGGGTGGCGTACGTTTAGGTGCGACAAATCCCAGTCAATTTCAAATTGAATTCTTCGTTAACGATTTGGGAAAGCCTGGTGCTAGCACATTTGAAACTCTTGGTGGATTCGAGTACAATCAAAATGATTGTATTAACTTAGATGTGGCAGCAGATGATACAGCTCGCAAAATCCCTACAGATGGATTGGTTCTGAGAGGTAAGAATATCATGAATAAGTATATCATTTGAACCCTTTGCTATTCTAGGCTGGTATACAACCATAACATTGGCTGTTTATGGCACATTAACTGCCAAAATACCTGAGCCAACAACACCACCAGTACCATCACAATCATTGTCACAATCTGGACAAGCAAACGAGATACAATCGATTATCACACATAACAATGTACAGGCTGATTGGCAAGAGCCTGCACAGATTTTACCCATCGAGTACACCCAACAACCTGCGACCCAATATCCACGACAATTTAGTGGCAATGAATCTTATAACCAATCGCAAGAGTATGGTGAGTTCTATGGTGAAGGCCCAAAAGATCCCCGAAGCTATCACCATACACCAGAAACAGATTGGGATGGAAAAGGTCCGAGGCCAGTGGAGAAAGACAGGGACAGGGATACACGAGAGAGAAGGGATTCCAATTTTCAGGTACCTATCTGCATTTATTTTTCTTATTATAAAGAGGGTTTACATTTTTCAATTATGACATGGGGAGAAAGCATGAAATTTGTGTTTGGATATTTGATTATTTTGCATCATTTGGTATTATTTTGGTTCTCACACATTGTCTGCATGACTGCATACTGTGATGAAATATATCTCAAAAACAAGGCTTACGAAAAAGCTATTGCGTTGAGTAGTGAGCGCTCACATTTTTCGTCATTCTAAATAGAGATGGGAAAATTCAGGAAGAAAATAGATTGTATTGGTTTGATTAATAAGTAATGAGCGTTTTTCTTTATTAAAAATTCGACTATTCCTCTTCAAATATAACAAGAAGTTTATCAGTTTTGTATCATCAAGTATATTTATGGAAAATTGTGGACTATAATTCATAATAATGAGATAAAACTAGAAAACTGGATTGCAGGAAAAAATCACTAATAATCCTTTGTAATTTGCAATAACGAATAACAATTCTGGGATACACTGTCTGAAGAAACCAGAAACCTAACAAGTCAAGTATCCAAAATCACATATCCCGACCAGATTATTCAATTTTCTCAGTTGTTTGAGGAATAGTATTGTAGTAATTAATTTATTAATCAAATTATTAATGGAAAAGAAGGCCATTGATAAATTTAAACATCATAGGAAAATTAAAGTTGTAACCATTCCGCATAGTTCAAAGTATTGGGTTGTGTAATAAGTAGTGAACTATAGGGCTACACCATTTTAAAGCTAATTCCTCTACAACCCTGTCGGTTTCATTTGTTAACATTCGTAACCTTTAATAATGAAAAGGACCTCCAAAATTGGCTCCTCATCTACTTCTAATCTAGGTCAGCCGATTTCTTCCAAAAAACATCGACAAACTAGTTGAATAATCGGAGGAGATCATTAGCAATAACGGAGAATATTAATCGATTAAATTGTTGTTATATTTGATGAGGTACAGTCGAATTCCTGAATTTTCTCATCTATATTTAGAATGACGAAAAATGTGGACGGTAATACAACAACTTGTTCCACTGCATTTTCTCATTTCTATTTATTAAAAAAAGTGTACGATTAAACGCTCACTACTTATTACTCAACGCCATAGAATAGTGCTGAGCTATGATTCTAACGAATCATTGAACATGTAAATCTCATTTATAAAAACATTGATGGCCTGCAATTTTCTTTAAGTTTCGACGATAACGTAATTGCTTTACCACGCTTTTGCCATGTTTGCAAAATTAGGCATCATTTTGACCCTGGATTCTAGGAAACTAACAACACTTTATTATCGTTGGAATGGGAATTTGCATTTGCATATTAATCCATGATCCATGAGTGGGAAGCTAGAAATTATTAATTAAATTAGTGATAATTAAGTGGAACAAGAGAGTGATTTCTGATCAGCCCATTTATTAATCTTAAGACGGTACAAAAATGAAAAGAAACGCTTCAAGCATAGTACTAGTATTTAGATTCTCTAACATTTTATGTACTAAGCCTTACAGAGTAGATTTATAGCAGGAATACGATTAATTTCAGAAAAATGATGACCACGAAGCTCATTCTGATCATCGAGAAAGGGACCGGGAACGTGAAAGAGACCGGGACCGCGATCGCGAACGCGACAGAGAACGTGATCGAGATCGGGAACGAGATCGTGACCGTCGTTACTCCAGATCACTAAGCCGCGATCGAAACAATCGCGACTTTAGAGAAATAAGCAGAGATAAGGACTCCAGAGATTGGGATAGAGAAACCGATCGGAAAGATTGGGAACGCGATCGTGACAGGGAACGTGACAGAGATCGAGACAAGGATCGGTATAAACACGCTGAATATAGGTAAGTTATAGATGCATGGATATCAATTAACATGCTAAATAATATTATAAATTTGAGAAGGCGATACAGTGATCGGGAATCTCGCGATAATCGGGAAACGCGGGATGCGCGAGAAGAATCGCGCAAGCGACCGCGCACACCTCCAATACAATCGCCTAAGAGGCCACATACGCCGCTTAGTGATAAAAAAGAGTCCCCAGTACAGGAAGAAATTCCTCCAGTAACCGACTCCGATGAAAAACGAGAACCTCGGGAGCACCGTGAAGGAAGGGACTCGCGCGACCTGCGAGAGTTGCGCGAATCTCGTGAATCTAAAGACGCCCAAGAGTTCCCAAAAGGCGAAGAAAAAGTTCCTGAGGAACCGATGGACATAGAGGAGTTTGAACCAATTTTGAGCGACGAAGATATAGTGGACGATTCTGAAAATTTTCAAGAAGATTATGATTACAGTGCTTACACCAATAACGATGATCTGATAAAAGTTTTTAATCCGGGTAGCATTCCTCTACAAAAATACGTATCAAGACAACTTTATGCGATTGACGGCAAACGATTGATTTGTAATGAGTACTTACGAAACGTCATAGGCATTGTGGATGATTTTTTCAAGTCCAGCATTACGCAGTACACACCGGATTGTTTTGAACAACTCAACGAGGGAATTAAGGAAGAGTTCATTCACCTCACCGAAAAAGTGACGCTTATGTTCGAAGATATTCGCGTCTTTTGCACAACCTTCGACGTGTACGAGAAAAAAGATGAATATGAAGTCGACGCAGATATTATTGGACAAATCGATCATATTTTAACAGCTTTTGTAAATTGGCTGCAAATTTCACTAGACTATAATATGGCAAACGCACATGAGAAACCAGCATACAAAATACGTCACATCAAATGTGGCGCCAGACTTGCAGATTGGGCATCTGAAAGTGTATCGTTTATTAAACATTTGTGGCAGAGAAAATATTATATCCACGAGGTGTTGCTCTCTCTTTACGAGAGGGAATATATGGCGTTATCTATAAAGTTGATGATTCTTAAAGCGCTCGATAACTACTTGCTGAAAAAACCTATGATTGAGGCTTTTGTGATGGGCATCAAGTCGCCAGAAGAGCAAAATGGATACCATGACTTACTGCCTTTGGAAGATCGCAGTGGATACAAGAAAATTGTCAGCATGATACAGCTAAATCCATCTGTCCGTTTAAAGTTTGCTTTGAATTCCATTGTGAAGAAGCTAAATATCTTTGACGTATTGCATAAGTTACGCATTGAAGTGATGGGCATGTGCCGCACCGAAAAAGTATTGAACGAAAATGAATTGTCATTTATTTCGGCAACTTTAGATCATATTCTTCAAATCATGCAAGGCGGATCGTTCGTTCTCCAACAGCCAAGGAGATTTTTGCCTGTGATCGCACAATTTGAAATCATTCGAGATTGTTCAGACTTGAAAGATCCGTTGCTTGAATTGCTGAAAATGCACAATTTCATTGAGATTGTTTTGGTGTTACTGACACATGTTTGCACAACATCAAATAATCACATTAAAGGTACAATATATGAAATTATTGACCATTTGGCTTCGACGCAGTTTGGATTAGAATTTCTGTATGACAACATTGAATGCGTCAATATGTTGGTGAAGATATTATTGCAAGGAGAGGAAGAACAGTTTCATCCAGATACTCTAAATTCTCATCACTTGGGGGTAAAATTGGCATACAAGTTGCAGACATTGTACCTACTGTCGCTACTAGCCGACAAGAAACACGATTGCGATCACACAGATGTTATTGATCATCTTCACGGACTGTTTTGCCTTGCATTCTCTAATGCAGGAAAAGTGGCCGTGGCAAAAGTACTGGGATTTGGAAGCAACTTGGAAATTTTGTTGCACTATGTTCGTTCGGAGATATTACCGAAAGTTCGCAAAAGCCCAAGTGTTGCATACATTATAGATTTAGTTGCATTGACAATAACGACACTGCCCAATATACCGATGCTTGAAACGCATAGGAGGCAACTATTAGAGCTGATTCATCAGGAAGATATATTGTACGACTCGAACGACAAACGCCTCATATCAAGGATTAATGAAATTAGCACCTATATGAAGCCCTTTGAGCAAGGCGGTGTTAACTTTGATATTGCCCAAATAGTAGATCACATAAACAAGAGTATAGGATCTATTACGACTGCACCAGCAAATATTATCACTCATTTGAGAATATTGGAATATCTGGGGATTTCTAAGCACAGAAACAAAGGATTGCAACAGGAAAATCCGTTGAATAGTTTCATTGAATTGAAATACAAACACGTTATAATTCAGTTGTTCACCTTGGATGCTGTGGGGATATTAGGGCGGGTATTACAAGAGATTTGCTTATATTACGAACAGCCCTCCCTGCATTTGGCATCTTTTGTTTCAAGTACTGGATTATTACTAGTCAACCTAATGGCACCGTGCGTTGCGTTGATTAAACAATTGCTAACTTATGTAGTGCAGTGTCGCAACACGCAATTCAGAGACTTAACTGCCGTCCCAATACTTCTTCAGACGTATAATCTATGTCAATCGTTTCCTGCAACCTCTATCAGTTTCTCTCTCGCAAGGAGTATATGCACAGAGATCATAAATACGTTATTAGTATATACTATGCCTGTTTCGGAAGAACTAAACGAGAAAGATTCTCTAAACAAAGGACTGTGGTCAATGTTATGTGCGGAAGTGTTCAAGTTTACGTTATCTGCCCCGTACACGTTCATTGCGGGCCTGTCGGTCTTATCGGAGATGTTACCACTACCTCTTCCAATGCAATCGTTGGACACGCTGAGTGATAACGACACGATCTGGGCTGTTAATCTCCGGAAGTTGTGGTCAGCGCACTTACACTGTCATTCAACTACGATCCAAGACTTGGTGTCGAAGCTATGCACGACTAGCCATCACGTGTTGCTGAATTTGCTGCGAAAAGTTTGCGCGCAAATTGCCGACTTAGCTTCAAATTCAGCTCTGATGATTGCCCGTGGTGTATTGGACAACGTGCACAGCGCGATTGTAATTGCGGAAGATGTTCCGAAACTTGTGTGCAATGGTCATATTGCGCGCCTTATGAATTTCCTCGCTTGTTTGGTTACACACAATTCGCTCAAGGCATCTGTCTTACATCTTTTGGCCAACTCCGCCGGATCCAAAGGTGACGAAAAATATAGTGCCATTATAAATGCGTTTTCACAAATTCTACGGAGCTCCAGCAACATTACATCGCATGTATCGACACAGGAGTGCATCCTAAGCATTATGCAAAGTTTCTGCGACACAGAAATTACGTTGTTTCAAAATGAAACCAACAGTGCAGCTTGTGGTGAACGTTATCTTGCAAACGCATTGCCGGCCAAGGAATACCTTGCCGCATTTTTGAACACTATAATTGATCACATTAACGGCGACAATTCGTTTATGACCTATTTACCCGTTCTTCGCACTTTGTTGTTCTTAACCGAACACGATTATGGTTTTTATCATTTGCGCGAGTGCCTTTTGAAAGAGCGAAAAACCGCACCATTTGCTCTGTTACTAAACAAACTGGATCAAAACTTTTCGAAGGATAATGCGGATTGTCTAAACACTTTGAATACTTTAATCGAGTTCCTTCGTGTATGTGCGGAAGAAGAGAACGCGAGCGATTTGCCTTTTACGCCCCGCAAAACGAAAATGACTATTGAGGAAATTCAGAGTATTATTGGCTGGCAGGAGGATAGCCATTGTGAGCATTTCTTCGTTACGGTTGAAGAAAAACTGAAGGAACTTCAAATCGAAGACAACTCGTTCGACAGACTTCTCGAAAGCGTGCAGCAAATTATTACGATGCTCAAGGGGACTAGTATGAAGACTGAAGAAGTTGTGGAACCTCTTCTGCCGGCACCAGATGCACTAGTGACACAGTTTGCTGGGCGTTTGGTGTACACATCCAGTGATATTGTCGAAGAAAGGCTAACGGCAGCGTTTTGGCTTTCCGCCATCGCCGAGGAGACTGAACCTGGAGACAGCGAACATGTAACTTGCGATTTAATAGACATCTGTAGGCAAGACCTATCAAGCGATGTTAATTTGATAAAACAAGTGGAGAAGTTATGTAGAGTATGCGTGGCCGAATCAAGCGATGACTTGGTGGAGAAGGAGAAAAGAAACATTCAAAAGGACAAAATGAAACGACCCTTCGGTAAGCAGAAATTTTATTTCAATTGCTCTCGCACATCCAAGACATTTTGCAGATTATCAACGGTCTTGGCAGATGTTTCTTTTTCAATTCCGGGAGGTATTAAAGATAAATTATATGTTGCAACAGAAAACACTCATGGAATTCTTTTACTCGGCAGTTCCTACAATTAACACATGCATTCTAACGTTCTATTTAGTATGACCACCAGTAGTTAAGACAGTGTTCTATTTCTGAAATTGATACAATTTCCTTTCCTTACATACGACTGGGCAAAATTCAACGGTTTTTTTTGTATATATCAAAATCATGAGAAACGCAGGGAAAGTTTTAAAAGTTTAAAGGCCAGTTTAAAGACCCAATGCGATATTCGCAACTTGAAGCATTAATATACTGCAACGATGTCATAATGGTTGAATCACACGCATTTGCACTGATAAACCCATATTGTCTGTAACCAAATTATCGCGATTTAATAACACATTCTGTCGCGAATATCGTGCCCAGCCTTAAATAGGAGTTGAAATGGATTTGGATATCTGTAATTTCAAAAGGACTTATTGACTACATGTGTCTACATGTGACTACATTTACAATTTGATTGTTAGACCTAAATTAACTCTAAATTTACAGTCACCTCAATGCGTGGACGCGGCTTCCCACGTGCGATTCAAGTCCGATCTGATCTCTTCCGATCTCGTCCTCCAAACACATCACGACCCCCATCTCTACACGTGGATGATTTCGTAGCCCTTGAGACATGCGGAGCCCAACCTACAGGCCCCACTGGTTACAACAAAATCAGCAGAGAACTGCTAGCAACGAGCAGACTCACGCGAAGCACTCGTGGCAGATCCTTCGTTGCATCTGAACGTTCTGGCCCGTATCGACAAATGTATGTAAAACTTAGAACTTCTTTTTGACGTGATACATATCTCTTATTCTTTTCCTCTTATTACTGTAGGTCCTGGTGGGGTCCAAGGTTGCATTATTAATCAGCAATTACGTTCAAAATGTTTTACTGACGTTTCAAATCGAATTTATTTTAATGTAAAATATATAAAACTGAACTTATTGTAGTTGATAGTTTTTCATAAGGTAATACATATTACAAGTTTCCATTGACCATAATGATATCAACGCGTTTTAATACTATATAACATGTATGTGGTATATATTAATAGAAATCCGATGAATACCATCCCAACTGTCCCAAGAAACATAAGAATATGAACAGGTGGTTGCATTATTTCTGCATATTCCATTTCAAATGGAAGGTTGGGAATAAGTAACATTCTTGCAAAGAGGTACAATATTATGGTGAATGATCCAATTAGGCCAAATACACCAACAGTTTTATCCCTCATCATGATTTAGTGTGACAAATGGTCTAATTATCAAAATACTCTTCTTCAAACTTTTTAAAGTCTTCTTCAGTAAAGGCAGTCTTTTGAACAACCTTCGCCTTCTTCTTCTTCTTAATTGGTCTCTTGGTGACTGCCCTTTCAATCAACTAAAATGATTATAAAGTAGTTTTATTACTTTAAAATTCACAACAAACTCACTTTTTCAGTGATATCTTCCTCCAAATTTATTCTGCAAGCTTCCTTTATCAAATTTAACTTCTCAAGATTGGACTTTAAAATCTCCTTTCTAGATTTTTGCGTCTTTTTAGCTTCTAATACGGTAAGTTTTCTATTAATTTGTAATAAATTTATTTTTTGGCCTGTAAATTATATTGATATCAGAATGACCCTTCTTGTAATGCATTAATCTTACCGTTTTGACCTTTATTGACTAATTGTCTTTTTAATTTTTGGTTCTCTGGCATTAATTGTTTGATAACATTATCTTTCCCAGTCTGAGAGCCTAAAATGTACAAATGGCATGACTTAATTCGTACAGAATATGCATTGCATTCTTACCATGAGGGTCAGCATCAACTAGTGCCAAACTTTTGCGTACAAGTGCTGCTGACATAATTTGTATTACAATCACGCTAATTAACTTATATCGCAGCAATATATTTGATTTCTACAAGAGCAAAATAAATTGCGTGAGGTTATGTGATGCGCATGCCAAAATTTGTATCAATATCAAGTCGTCGTTCATGCGGTCCTGCACGCAGTATTTATTATGCACGATATTATTGCATTTCCCTTATACACATTCGATTTATTGACTTAAATCGATTTCTTCATTTCGATTAGCCACAAAGTGCATAAAGGCATAAAGTGTACTTTCTACACAACCATCCTTGGAAAATCAAAATCGATACCATCGATACTTTGTCAACTACCAAGTCGATATTTTAATCGATGTGCACTGTTAGAAAAAACGTGCTTGCAACTATTTCTACGGATTCTTCCAATTAATAAATCATATTGCTAAAATTAACATAATCGTCGTCAAATGTGAAGTATGTGTAATAAAGTAGTATAGTTTAAATGGAAGCCATGCTTTAGCGTATTATTTATTCGATCACATTTGAATATCTTGCACGACATCTGCGACGTGTAACCGATATATAGCGCCAAATGCACTAGGGACATTTATTCATGTTGGCATTAACTTGGCGCAAGTTTAGTAACATTTTGCACCCAGTGACAGGTAAAAGTGCTGGGGGCTCAAGACTGAGTGGACGGAGAGTGCTCCTAGTTAAAATCGGTAAATTAATACCGCATTTTCAGCACGAAAAACGCCCGTTCTAAGCGGATCGGTGCGCATCACGGCAACCAGCGACCGATTCCCGCAGATTCGCAGCGAGCAAACGGGGTCCGGCGAGTAGTCATACACAGTATATAATGGCGGCTCCATCAACCGGTGTGGGTAGGTCAACAATATTTTTTTTGATTTTCGCACATCGGTCGTTAATCACGCGTTTTCCGAGAATTTCGCGGCGATCTAGCGCATGTCGCAGTTTTCAATTGTCGATTGCGTTTTAGTGGTTCCCAGGAACTTTCGTTTGCTGGAGGAGCTAGAAGCTGGACAAAAAGGTGTTGGAGATGGTACCATCAGTTGGGGTTTGGAGAATGATGATGATATGACACTGACACACTGGAATGGCATGATAATTGGCCCGCCGCGCACCCCATATGAAAACAGAATGTATTCAGTGAAGATTGAATGTGGCCAAAGATATCCTGATGATGCTCCGACTGCAAAATTTGTTTCTAGAATTAACATGAACTGTATAAATTCTCAGACTGGTGTTGTAAGTATACAATTTTAACATTAAATTATTTGTATTTTTGATTTATTAAATATTCTGCATTGCTATTATTATTATTCAAAGATTTTACTAGGAAAGCAAAACAACTTGTAATGAGAAGTAAACAATTAGGATTTTGCATATGTCTAATGTTTTCTTTTTAATTTAGGTTGATAATAGGCAGGTACCCGTGCTGGCGCGGTGGCAACGTGATTTTACAATCAAGACAGTCTTGCAAGAGCTGCGTCGCCTGATGACCGTCAAAGAGAACATGAAGCTGACACAGCCGCCGGAGGGCAGCTGTTTTTAGCTAGCCTCCGCGATTCGCAAATCTAATTACAACGTCAACAACAAATCTAATACCTATCGCAATGCACGACAACCGTGCCTATTGCTTCGAATAAGTGTACAGCATTTAACAACCATCACCACCACTACACCGCATGCCGCCGCGAAAGCAACGGCCGCTGGATGCAATCAAATACACAAGCGGCGCCGCGACGGATGGCCCGCACTAGTATTCGCGCCTAGATACTTGCTAAATATGACGACGGCGCGGCGTTCATCCGCCCCTTAGTGGCCATTTCGTAATGCACAGTTTTGCAGATGACACAGTAACACACGTTCGAGCGCAGAAAATTACCATAGGCAACAGCTGCATCGCGTCGTTTGATTTCAATAGCGTGCATATTTTATAAAATAAGCTGAATGTTTTGCTTTGTTTTTAGTAGGATACTAAAAAATCACGATTATATCGCTAAGAACAATAAATTGTTATGAAGCGGCGCCGTTCGATGTGCGGCGGTCGTCATCACTATCGAAGTATTCTTCTGTTTAATATACGTTCTGTTGTGGTTGAACATGTTTATTAGAGATACGCCTGTAATCATGCCTACGATTTTCACCACGTTAGATTTAAATGTAACACTTGTTTGGCAATAGGATAATTATCGAGCTACCATCAGATTTGTGACAAGTTGAGAATATTATTGAACACTGTGCGTCGTAATTTAAATACAGTTCGTTTATAATGTTTACATACTAGAATGCTACTTAGATGTGATGCCGATGTACAGACTTGTGAATTCATTTTGTTATTGAAACAAGTATTTTGTTAATGCAAACACGACGGATGAACGCCGCTATTGATTCTTACATGATCATTGTTAATTATGCTATGGTTTTTGGCAAATTATCATGTTTGTCTCGTAATGAACTCTTAGTAACGATTACTCTGTTTTTGTTCTTGGAAATTTCTTGCTGTACTAATTAATATTGTCTGCAGATAAAACACTACAACAAATAATTATTAATTTTATGTAACAACCGATGCTTTTTCTTTAAATGCGTTTTCCGACTGTTTACTACAGGGGGAGTGCAGATTGTTCACAGTGAAACTCGACGCAGAATCGGCGAAAAATCCTAGAAAATATTGGGTTAGGTAATAAGTAGTGAGCGTTATATCGTCCACATTTTTTGTTTTTCTACAATAAGTAGAGATGAAAAGTGTTCGAAAGCTAATTTTTCCTCTACAACCATGTTGTCTTCATTTGTTAACATGTATCCTCCAACAATGAAAAGGACCTCTAAAATTGGCTGCTCAACTTCCTCGAATCTAGGCCAGCCGATTTTTGGGAAAGGCATCGACAAACTGGCCGAACGATGGCAGGAGATCGTAAACAATAATGAATAATACATAATTGATTAAAATGTTGTTATATTTGATGAGAAATATACAATTTCTTGAATTCCATATTAAGAATAACGAAATTCATTCCACTGGATTTTCTCATCTCAGTTTAGAAAGGGAGTATGTTTATATTAATTTGCCACGAATAGTCGAACCAATTGAAATAATAATATTTATGTTTCCTATGACATACCATTTTACTTTCTTGTGTTATCAATCAATGCCTTGCAAAACAGGAATTTTTTTTACATTATTTATTTAGTCGAATCTTACCTGGTCCCCAAATGAATTATAGTTCTACAATTCAAATTTTAATCCATACAGAAATTTCGGATCCAAGGCGTAGAACTACCCAGTCAATTTAAATTATCAAATTAAATTGGTCCAAATTATTACAGAATTTTGTTATGTGTTTAAATGATACTTTAAATCATTTTCCTCCCACCGGAAGCGGTAACC
>JARRAA010023751.1:0-12529 GCA_030557295.1 Ecitodaemon sp. MM-2014 | reverse complement strand
TTAGGTTAAATTAGGACAGTTTTTCATAGGTTAATTTAAGTGGAGGGTAGAGTAGATTTGTTTAGGTTAGATTCTTTGTCCATTGCTAACTTTTCAAAATCAAATTAAAGTTAGGTTGTGTTAAGACTGGTTAGGTTAAGTTAGATTAGGGTAGATATGGTTAGAACAGGTTTAAGTTAGGTTAAGCTAGGTTAAGTCAGGAGACGTATTGCTATGTGGGGTTAAATTAGGTTAAGTTATGCTAAAGTTTAGTTTGGTAAAATTATTTTAAGTTAAGTTAAGTTTGGTTAAATTTGGTTAAATAAGGATAGGTTATGTTTTGGTTAAGTCAGAACAGGTTAAATTTGGTTACATTCTTTGTTCATTGCTAATTATTCCTACACTTAACTCTTTTCGTTAGGATAGATGAGGTTAGGTTTATTTAGATTAACCTGACAAATTAGGAAAAGTTAGGTTAAATCAGATTAGGTTAGGTTAGTTTCAGTTAAGTTCAGTTTGGTTAAGTTAGGTTAAATTAGGATAGTTTTTGATAGGTTAATTTAAGTGGAGGGTAGGGTAGATTTGTTTAGGTTAGATTCTTTGTCCATTGCTTACTTTTCAAAATCAAATTAAAGTTAGGTTGTGTTAAGACTGGTTAGGTTAAGTTAGGTTAGGGTTTAAGTTAGGTTAAGCTAGGTTAAGTCAGGAGACCTATTGTTATGTGGGGTTAAATTAGGTTAAGTTATGCTAAAGTTTAGTTTGGTAAAATTATTTTAAGTTAAGTTTGGTTAAATTTGGTTAAATAAGGATAGGTTATGTTTTGGTTAAATCAGAACAGATTAAGTTTGGTTACGTTCTTTGTTCATTGCGAATTTTCAAAGATTATTCCTAGACACATAACTTTTTTCGTTCCAGGTCAATTTGAGAGTTTTCCCAAAATTTTACTTATTATTCGGCCAATAGACCAACATTTAACTAAATCATTGAAAATGTTCATTAATCGCAGTTGTGATTTTTCATCTCAAGACTCAAAATACTAGCATTTCTTGGCACACCCTTTTAAAACAGTTCAATAACGGTCTTTGGTGACAGATATTTTATTGAAGATATTAATGAAAGGAAATACTCGTGTTCCTCTGCTTTTGTTGTAATTTTGTTAAAATGTAAAATAGCGCGAAACGAATATCAACCGGAATGTTTTGTTCGTGTGTCCGTATCATGCGCTGCTAATTAATAATTTTGAGCGCGCTGGAAGGGCGATATCGATTCCGAGTTGAAAAACGCGGCGCGCCGCGTTGTCCAATCCGCCGTTCGGAAACAATGAATGTTTTAATTATCGCAGTCACAATGCCAGCCACGAGCCACATATTATTAAAACTGCAACGAACGCGCATAATAATCGAACTGACAAGCGCCGAGCTTTGTTTTGAGCATTAAAATGATATTAAAATTGTGTATTCGGTCATTGAAAAGTACAATTTTAATTTCGGGGGTGGTTTAATTGCTAACATTTTGGTTTTGAAGCGGAAACATTGACAAATTGTCCTTTTAACCTACCTAAACATGTAGGTAACATAAAAGCATGCATCAAAATACTCTAACGTGCGCATGCGCAGCATGCTTTAGCTTATAGTTAAAGATTAGCAATTATTTTAAAAATCTATGTAAAGGATGCCGCATTTAAGTTTTACCATGCAAATTCCGTAACTTCAATCCTGTAATTTTATAACCCAAGAGAGAAACCGTCGATGATACATTATTTCCTTACAAAAAATGCTTTATGGCTCATTTTCATTAGCTAATTAGCAATCATTATTTCTGAAAGATGCTCCTTATTAAATTCTCAAGTCGTATCCTGCAATTTGTAGTGTTTTCACACAAATTGCAAGCTCACTACGCGATTTCGCCTGCAACCAGGCGATTTTTAATTGCTCAGATGGTGCGATGGACTTAATAACGAGTATAATTGGATATCATTAAAAACAAACAATAAATTTGCGCGCCGCGGCCGTACAATTAGGCGTTGCAATTGGCAAAACGGGCACACACTTTACCGAACGTAAATCGCATCCAATTAACTTGATTCACTCCTCTTTCCTCTCTAGCATTATTTTACAGCGATTTGTGTTAATTTATTCAATTGAATTTTACCGAGGACTTTAACAAGCCGCATTAACGCGGCACACGAATATTCTGAGGTTAGAAGGGGTTAAAATTACAGTTTTAACATTTTCAGACGCGGGTGGGCGTTTAAAATCAAGCGTTCGCTGATGCTCTTCGAGATCTCGAGATATCTACTAGATAGATGACTATCAGCAGCTTGTAGTCCCGATTTTAATCGAAAAGCAAATGTGTTCGAGCTTAATTACAAGATCTCGATAAGATTACCGGTAGGCAGCGAGTTGGCGCCACGCGGAACGAGAAACGAGCAGCTAATCTTTTTATTTAGCATAACATTATCGTCGAATCTTTCCGTTCGGCGAAGTTGGGCGTAATTCCTCATAATGGCGCCGCAATTCGCCCGTCAAGCCGAACAAATCAGACGGATCGTAATGAAGTTGTCGCCGGTTTGATTGCGGTCAACCGCACGCCGGCGCTCTTTAATTATTTCTTTGGCCGAGCGTCGATGCGCGGCGTCGATAGCACGCACGCGCCGCCCCGCGACGGCGGCGCTGCCGCACGCGCGCGCGCATCCCTTATCGGCGCGCGTCGAACGCGATATCGATATCGGGCGGCGGCGAGCGCAAAAAAGGGGAGCGAGTCGTCGCTGCCTTCTTTCGGCGCGGCGCCCTCGTCGACGTCCGCGCCGAAGCGCAATGTACGCGCGCGGCCGCCGCTCGGGCGCGGTGTGTTTTAAAAGTTGCGGCCATAAATTGTCCCGGAGCGATCCCCGGATCTCGCTCCGGCTCCTTATCAGCGCCGGCGTCGAGAGGGCCGACCTCGAAGCAGCGCGAGCGCGCGCGTTACATTAACGTCCCGCGCCACCTTTTTTCTCTCCGGGACGACCGGGGGAGCTTCTTCTTCACTTCTTTGCATCTTTACATCTTCCCCGCGCACAATGGCCGCGCAGACGCGCAAAAACTTTCCGCCGAGAGGAGGCGCATTCAGCGTCGCTTGATTTACGAATTAAAAAGGATGTTAAGATTTTTGCCCGAAACGACGTGAATTATTGCCTAATATGGTGGTCGTAATGATGGGTTGTGCGCGTGCGCTGAGGACTCTATCCAGGGACGTCTTAATTCCTCCCTTGGACGTAATTTATTCAATGATACCACCAGAAATAACTACAATCCTAAAAATTGAACCTTATTGAGGTTATGTCTTATTTCAGGCCAGGTTTAGTGTATAACAATATCTTAATTCATCTAAAAATAACTAAAAACACCAAAAGAGTTCCAAAATCAAACTTTAAGGTTAATCCCTCCCTGTAACCATAAGAATCTCCGAGTTGTGCCATCACGTCGACCTCATCATAACATTTTAAGATCGAAATTATATGTTATTAAGCCGCTCGAGTCCCAAAGCGTGTGCCACGAGAACCTAGCCTAACCTAAACGAGCGACGAGCGCCGTTTTCGTTCCGTTTCGGGCGCAGTCATCTTGCGCTCGTGCGCCGTAATGCCCTGCGACTTCATTCCGCCGCGGGTGCGGGCACAATCGATGCGCCCGTCGTTCGGTCCATCGGGTCGCCGGTGCGCGGAACTGTCAGTCCATTAAAAGAGAGCGACTAATGCTCTCCGCAAAAGCCGGGCGGCGCGGACGCCTCGCGCACGTTCCGGCGCTCTCCGAACGAGACCTAGGGGGCCCCCGGCCGTCGCCGTCGCCGTCGCCTAAAGTGGCGATGACTCGGCGCTTTCGCGTCATCCCATAAGTGCGCACTATAACTAATAACACCCGTGCCATCGCCGGCCACACTTTACATTGACCCTTTTAAATTAACCAAATGGACGTGAGGAGCAGACGCGGAGCGGCCGCGCGAGGAATTAAAATCGAAGCGAACAGAATAGTCGGAGGTGTCGGGAGTTCCGAGAAATTGTTTAGGTTGCGGCTAGGAAATCATTAACGGCATTTTTTTTGTGTAAAAAACGCGTTCCGGTGGCGGCGAGCGCGAGGGATGAATTGTTCCAGTCAGCAGATCGAAGAGCATGAATGGCGACGTCGGGGTTGAAGCATTCCGACGTGCTTTATCAATAATCACCTCGCGAGCGGTCGCGCCCCAGCCCCCCGCCTACTCCCTTCGCTCGCCTGGTGCATCCTTCAAAATAGGAAGTCTGAAGTTTCCTACTTTAGCCGCGCCATCCAGTCCCACAATATCGGCGACTTTCTTCCGGGGCATGAAGCACACTCAATATGCTGTTACGTCTTGCATGCTCGTAGCGAAGTGCTCGCGTTCGATCAAGTCAAGCAGAAGGCCGTAAGCAGAAACTCGCGACTTGTTAGCGGGCAGGCGTTGGATCGGAAAACCTAGTCGTGCAGATTGCGAGCGCGCAATGCTCTCCGCAAAACTCAATAAATGGGCGCATATGTTCTCGTTCGTTCGGCATCGTCGCGCGGTGAATTTATTTGGTGCTAATTAACGCCGGGGGATGAAGGTGGTCGGGCGCGTGTGTGCGAGGCGGACGACGCCGCATGCCGGCGTTATTAGCGTGCCGGCGAGGAGCGAAACGCGCACACGAAAAAGTAAAAAGCGGAATGAGAACCAATGCGCGACACGGGCATGAAAAAGGGGGCAGACAATCGTTAACGGGGAGGAGCGCGTTGATTTGTGGTCGCCATTTTGTCAAATAGTAGTGTTTTGTTACACGAACTTATCGGATTGGAGGATCTCCCTCCTTAAACACGAACAAGAAACGCCGCGCCGCTCGTCGAGCGCGACAGCCGGCGTTCGCGACTTCCCACTGCCCGCCGCTCTGCGCAGCTCGATCTTCCTCGAACTCCAGAAAACCGCTTCCAACGGCGGCACACGTTCCTCGCATGCGTGAAAATTGATAAACTCAAAAAGACCGAACAATATTTTCTATGAAATATCCGAATTTCTCTATTTTCCGCGTAAAATTTGTAAAATAACCGGATGAAGTCCTTATTTTCATGTTGTCTTAATTCCCGCCGGAGATTCTCTTGTTTTCCCGCGAATGTTTGCCAAAAGGGAAAACCGCGAAATTAAAAAACCGTCTTTCTAGCCTCCCGGGCTTGCTGCGAGTCCAGCTTCTCGGTTGCGAACTCTGCGGAACAGAGGCGGGCAGGTTCGGCGTCGGAGTGGTGCGCTGGCATCGCGCGCGGCCGGGGGGGCTCCACCTTTTTTCCGCGCACGCCCCGCCTTGGCGCGCGCGGCCGCGCAAATCGAGCGGCCGAACCCCACCCGAGCCGCGCCGACCGAGGCCGAGTGGGTTGCCAGGGGTAACGACCAAAGCTTTCCAGCCGAGTTTAGTGCAGTCGCGTATCTGATCGTGGTAACGTCGTGTTGGACAAGCTATTATCTGTCCCGGACCATGACACAGCCGCCTGCTTCGATCGTCTGAGCTCGGCCCGTCTGTTCCCGGACTTGTACGTTTTCGCGCGTGACGTTCTAAATAAATTTTAAAATTTTTCGCCAAACTCAGTGTGCGGGGCGTTTAATTCGGTAGTGCACGACTAAAGTTCAAAGTGTGAAGTGTCCCAAAACGGATCCGTAGAGCTCGAGACGAACTTGTAAGTATCACCCGTAACGGATACGTTCAAGTGACTTGGTTTTCATGTTTTTTCCTCATCTTTTCGATTGCTCCGAGTCGGAAAACAAAATAAGCGAAACTGATAACTTTGTCACATTTGTGAAACACAATCGCTCATTGTAATCCAAAATATCAAGTGCCTTATCGGTTTTTGTTACAATAAAATCAATCGCTCTGAAATGAAGTGCAAGGATCGTGGAGGATCGCGAAAACAATTGACGCGCGATAAGATAATGCGACAAAAATGAGTGATAGCTCGTTTTCGTTACAGATCCGCGGCACATCTCCACATCTCCTGGCAAGGCCGGGCGATCCGACGCATCCGAACCATCGACGCCATCGGACTTACAGTGACTTAACGCTCGGACCGCAAACGCCCGGCGAAGCAAGACCGAAACAGTGCGCGTGTGATGAAGTGCTCTAATTGAATCCTCGCGCCTCCAATCGAGCTGATTAAATGATTATGGAGATGACCAACGAGAGCGCCGCGAGATGGTACGAGCCGCCGCGCGCGGTCAACTCGGTGAGCCCGTCGCACCAGGCCGCCGCCGGCGAGGGGCCCGTCGCGTCGGACATCAACGCCAGCGTCGCCGAGCACATGGGCGCCTTCTTCCTGGACCCCTCCGGCTCGCAGCGGGCCGCGCGCTACTACCACCAGAGCATGCACTCGCCCTACGGCAGCGTCACAAGTCACGGTGAGTGCGCGCCGCCATGATTCACCCTCGCTATCAGCGCCGGGACCATTCCGGTTTGCTCCGGAATCGCGTTCGCCGTCAGATTAGATAGCGCCGAGTGTTTTTTTCCTCACAAAATCTTCCAGTCATCGAGACCTCTCGAAGCGTTCATTCATGCGCAGCAAAAAACGGCCAAAACAAGGCCCAAATCAAAGTTTAATTTGCGATTCTAATCGTCGTCGCTGTTCCGACGAGTGTCGCGCGACAATCGACGCCAGGCGATTTAATTGCGCGCGATTAATTGATCGATAACCGGCGCCTTCCGTTTTGCGTTACAAAATTCCTCATATGTTTATAATTTCTAATTAGCCGACGAAATAATTAATGCCGAGTTTAATTCGTTTGCAAACACGTCCTGTTTATGTCTAACAATAACTTCGAACTTTTGCTTTCGTTAATTGTCGCCGCGCGCGATGTAAACACAACAAAATGGCCGAAACAGTTAGGTTATGGTGTCGCACGGAGCGGTTCGCGGTTAACGTTCGATCGTGTCGAAACGAAAGTGAGGCGGGCCGAGTTTCGAATTTGATCTGCGGGGCCGGGCGGATATTTTGCATTCTTTGACGCAACGTTTTGGGAAACAATAACAATGGCGTCTAGCGCAAGCGCCGCTTGGCACACCAGACAACAAAACAGGCCTAATTATGCAACACCTCTTAGCTTATGAACTTGTTTTTTTGCGGCGCGGTCTTGTTGCGCTATTAATTAGAACGCTCGCGATCGCTTCGTTCGGTTAGGCGAGGTTAGGAGTTGTCTCAGCGCTGGCGACGACGCGTCGCAACGTCTCGCCAATATTTACGTTAGGAAGGAATCGGAGGGCATTATCTCGCAGTTAGTCACTGCATTAAAGTAACTTATTCCCAAGTACGGAGTCGAGTACTTAAGCAGCTTAGGTGGTGGGTACCACTCGAGCGAGACGCGTCTCGGTGAGGCGCTCGGATGCGGATTTTTCGTGGCCGGGACTCGGCCGGTTACTTAGCGCGCGGCTAAGTAAAATGTTTGAGCTCTCTAACAATAAGTATGAGGTACCTCTGGGCGCTCGAAGGTGCAACGGACGTAATGATATTCGTCGCTGCTCTTCCGCGGCGCGCATTATAGGTAATTATTATTAGGTACGTATCGGTTTTGGACGGGGCGAGGAAGGCACAAATAGACATGATGAGGGCCTGTTAGTCGTCCCGATGACTGTAATTTCGTCCGTCCTCCGATGCTCAATCCGCCGAGAGATAGAGAACCATAGGCACTCGCGCTCGGTATCTTTCGATGCGAGAATGATATCGCGAACAAACATTGTTCCTCCGCAACGCGCGATGTCGAATTCCGAAAAGAACGAATTGTTTAAAATGCGACGCGCATCCGTGCCGGAGCAATTTTTTCGCAGAAACGCGCCGCGTCGCCGGCGATTGATTTCCCACAAATCCGCCGATCCGCGCATAAAACACAATCGCTTTATTGCTTCATTATTAATTCGTGCCGCGCGGCGGCAATCAATACCGACGAAAATGATTTATTGATTGCATGATTTCCTCCGCCGTTTGGCGGCGCGCCGTTTGAGCGCATCGATGACTGAATAAATATTTAAATATGCAAATGTTTATATACGCGCACACATCCACTCGCATAAATATTAAGGCGGCCGCATGCTAATCGAGAGCGAGAGAGAGAGAGATTTTCGACGCTCGCCGCCCGGCCGTCCGCTTAATTAAATTAAAACTTTGTTTATGGCAATCTAAGGGCTATAAAACTTCCGAGGAATCTTCCGAACTCGAACTCAAAGCCAAGGCGTTTTTTCCGAGGAGAAATACGAGAATGCGGGTACGAAATGAAAATGATATTTATGTGGAAGCGGTGGACGAAGGAGAAGCGACTGACTGAAACGCAGGAATTTCGGCGTTGACGCGAGGACACGCAGGAATCTCGGGCGTGCGTTGATGAAACAGTCTTGTTTATAGCTCGGACAATTAAATTAAACAGCTCCGATGCGTTCGGCCAGGACGAATTCCGTTTCGAAATTCGGAGAAACGCGTCGAAGACGTCGAAGACGTTTCCCGCCGCTCCGCGCTTTTCTCGCGAGAGAGAGAATATATTACACGGCTGCTGAAAGCACGCATAATAATAAAATACGCGAATGGCACAGAGATTTATGTAACGATTGAACGAATGCGCGCGGACGCTGCAGAGGAAGGAGGCTGCGCACCTGGACCCGGCGCGCGATGTTATAATTTATAAAGTATTTGTTTCGCGCATCAAGCATAACCGACCATAGAGCGCTCCGATG
The DNA here is from genome assembly GCA_030557295.1 of Ecitodaemon sp. MM-2014. Classification (NCBI taxonomy): domain Eukaryota; kingdom Metazoa; phylum Arthropoda; class Insecta; order Coleoptera; family Staphylinidae; genus Ecitodaemon; species Ecitodaemon sp. MM-2014. The sequence continues at coordinate 3,831 of JARRAA010023751.1, read as the reverse complement.
GCGCGCGAGCCGCCGCTGCCCGCCGCCGCTGCCTGCCGCCGCGGACATTTTTACGATCGCCGCGCCGCCGCGTCGAGACACAGGACTATCGGCTTACTCGACTTTTACACGTATTTATTGCTGTTTATTTTCTATCGTCGAACGAACGCGTTCGGCGCTTTATTGCCGGACGAAAAATCCACTCGAATCCGCGATCGACGAAAAAACGCCGATGCCGTCGAATGCCGCGCGTTCTCGCCGCGCAAGGTTACGAAATTCCAATCGAACGCCATTGTTTCGCGTCGTCGCACCTTCTCCAGGTTGGGTTAGGTTGCGCCGTGCTCTCAAAAAAAGTCTAAGGTCGCGAAGATTCGCCGTGTTGCGTTGCGTGTTCGCAGTCGTCGAACAAATTGGTCGACCAGTGCGTCCGCATGCATTATGGATGCGTCGATATCAAGCGAAGTGAGTTTATTTAATTTCGCTGCTGATAGCAAATTGCCGCGATGCCGCGCGTCGATACGGCCCGCGCAGCGCCCGAGATAGAAACTTCATACAAGTTTAATGCGAAGGCCGCAATCGAGAGCGATTAGTTTACCATATTTAGCGGTGCGCGCGCACTTGGGATTTACAATGCGCGCCGTCGGGAAGATGGCACCGAGGAAGAGATCCGGTCGACGTGTGATGTGGAAAAGATGGAAAAACGCACTTAATCGACCGTCGGGAACATTGCAACATTATCGTTCGGCATTCTCGCACAACTTATTGCGCGCCGCCGAGGAAAATCGTTTAATCACTCCGAGCGATAATGCGTCCGATTAACTGCGCAACGCGCGGAAAAGCATTTTAATTCGTCGATTGGCCAATTCACATTCTTCGCGCGTTTTCAGGTCGGCGCCTCGGTTGCGCCAAATGGGCAGATGAAATGAAAAAATTAAAAATAAAAAAAATAAATAAAAACGCCGCAACTCGATAACATTGAACGTCATTGTATTTGCATCTTATTTGCATTAATCGGCGAATCGTGACTGAGATCGTGACTCGACACGAGACAAGACGGTTAAATGAGCCACGACAACGTCCTCAACCCTTTCTTCCCGCGAACGTTATTAATAGCAATCACAACTAATAAGGCAATAAACGCCATTAATTACCGTTTAATTTCCTCCGTGGCCCATGCTTCGACATCGTAAATTTCGGGCTATTAAACGGGCGCGTTATTAAAATCCCGTCCGCGACGCACTCAATGGATTGATTCGTAGATTCATCGGATCGATTACGAACGTTGACACGCGATGCTTATCGATAGTTTTTATAGATCGATCGGGCGCATTTAAATATTTTCCATTTCGCGGCGCGGTAAATCACGAAGTCATCAGCGCAGGAAAAGCGGGCGTAATGGATTTTTTCCAGCGCGAGGCGCGCAATAATGCGATTACGGCCAGTCGCGAGCAATTTGTTTCAATTTGTTATTAGTCTCGAATGGACGCTCGCGGGCCGCACAAAAACGGCGCGCGTCGCGCGATCGAGATCGATATCAGGACGACTTCCTTCCGATAATGCAGCGCGTGCGGCTATTCAATTTATATTTTATCCGGACGAACAAATCGGCGGGCCGGCCGGCTTTGTTCGTTTTTCTGAAAACAAAAAAAATGAAAAATGGAAATGTCGGCGAACCAGGAAATCTGGCATAAACCGGCACACGCGTTTATCAAAGGTATCATGTCGATAGCGATCTTAAACGCACGTTATTTGTTGATAAACAAGTCGCAGCTATGTACGAGATTTAAGTACACTCTTCAGCCTTCGGTTCTCGTGCGCTGCTCGTGTTATTACCGCACAATGCGTTGAGTGAGGTCTTGATTAAATTCCCATGGAACGTTCGCGTTGATCATTTTCGTTTTTGTTTCGGCGGCGCATTGTTGCGGAGAGGTTCGCGCGCCGGCAGGAAACCGAAAAATGTAATAATGGCGGTCGCCGTCGGGCGCGAGTGTGCGTGTCGCGCGGATGCCCTTCTGGTCGGTCTGGCGGGGGCATCTGCGGAAGTCCGTTAGGATCCCCGCTAATCTGCCGCTTATCGCGGCGATCGCATCGCCGATAAGCGCGATGCATGCGAGAGGTACGCGCGATGCGCGCCCCGATAAGCGGCGCCGCCGCGTGCGTGCGTGCGCGCGCACCGCGGCGGCCATTGTGAAATGGCGGGCCAGGTGAGGGGTTAAATTCGCCTCCCTAAAATCGCGGGACTTCCCGCGTTTCCCTTGGCATTAAATTTTGCGCGGCGCGAACCGTCTCTCTCTCGGCCGCCATCACGCCCCTCCGACTCCGCAGCTGCCCCGAACAACGAGGGGGCTTTAAAAAAAAACCGAAAACTAAAACGTTATCTCGCCGACCATCTCTCCGCGCTGGTGTGCTAATGGTGTGCTCTGTTTCCTTTCCAGCGTCGCGAATGTCCTCGGGGCAAGTCTGCCGGCCGCACTTCCACGCGCCCATCCACCCGTGGCTCTCCGACACCAAGCCGCTGAACCATCCGAGCCATCCGTGGGTGCCCTTCGGCGGCGGCGATCCCGACAAGTCGCAATCGCCGTCGTCGGCGCCCGTCTCGCAGCCGCACAACCTCTTCTCCTTCCCGCCGACGCCGCCCAAGGACAGCACGCCCGACTCGGTCGCGCCGGCCGGCGGGCAGGAGTACCAGAGCGTCGTCGCGGCGGCGAGGGGCGCGTTCATGCACGAGAACCAGCAGAGCTGCGCGCTGGACATCAAGCCGTCCGTCGGCGGCGGCGGCGGCGGCAGCGGGGCGGGCGGCGCCGCCGCCGCGGTCGCCGGCAGCAAGCAGCGCGAAGGTAGTGACTATGAGGGAACGTCGACAGGCATGTTCAATGGTAACTTTGAGAGCTCGTACGGCTCTGCGTATGGCCACGGTATTCATGGTGCAGTGTACTCGCCGCAAAAGCAGCAGTTTGCCGTGCAGGGCGCGCAGTCGCCGAATAAGCCACGGAACAAGTCCAGAACGAGCGCCGGTAAGCGGGTTTCAAGAATTTGTGCCGATCGATCCGCCGAACTCAGCCCAGACTCCTAACCTCGAACCTAACCCGCTCCCCGCCCACGTTGATTTATTTCATGGTTGTTTCGCGCGCGTTGCTGAAAGTGGACATTTTCGATTTCGAACCGTTTTCAATAACGCGCGCGCGCGCATTCGTTTCGTTTATGATTTTCGTGTCTTCCCGCGTGGAAAATCAATCCGGGGCGGCGTTGCCGTTGCGCCATCTCGCCCATCCGGCGGCTCAAGGCCCGCGCGCGCGCGCGCGCGTAATTCCTCGCCATTACTTCTGTCATTTAAATAATTAAACAGGAGTAATTACGAGCCGAAGGATGCGCGCCGCGCTTGCAGAAACAATGCCTTCGCCGCCGCGTCTTGCTCTACTAATTTCCAGCGCCGCGCGCGTTATGAATATGCATGGGACGCATTAATGGCGTCGGACGGAGGCGCGCGGCNTTCGAAACGCACCCGAACGTTGCGACGTCGGTTTGCAAGCGGCCGCCGGATTGATTTACTACGCGCACCGTACCGAGAAGAGGGCGTTGCACAACTCGTCCGAATCAATTCCATTCATTCGGCTTGATTCGTAATTCATCGATGTCACGAGCGCGTTATGATTGAGTGTGCAACACCCCCAGGTGCTTTGTAGCGTTTGGTTATGGTTTTTGTTTGGTTTCGATTTGTTCTGTTTGGTTATCTTCGGTTACGTTTGGTTCTAACCCCAGCGATTGAGTTCGGGCAAATATTTGAAGCTTACTAACCACTCAACACCTAACTCTGTACTAACCCACGGTGACAGTTCTTCACGTTTTTTGTGT
>JARRAA010023694.1:0-14073 GCA_030557295.1 Ecitodaemon sp. MM-2014 | reverse complement strand
CGGTGGTTGCAACAAACTTCAGAAATGCAAACTACACACAGAGACGATATTGATCACGCACGAACAATCGCAATGACCTAATTTTCGCAAACAAACGCAGGATTGCCTACCTGCGTTTTAGCGTTTTATTCGCCTTCCGGCTTTTATTATTTTTCCGCTTTCATTAAACCCGTGCTACACGGGCAATCCCGCTGCGCTGGGCGGTATCGAGTTGCAGTAATCGCTTGCCCTCCGATCGGAAAATCTGCACGGCGAAAGAGTAATTAATCGCGACTTTTGCGCGAAACGTCAAACTTTTGCGGTGTATGTGCAAGGTGGAATATAAATGCGCGCCGCCGTCGGTTTGCTGGCGGATCGAACAAACCCACGGGTTAGTAACTCTCAATAATAATCAATACTTGGTTATAGTTTGCACACTTTGAGCGGTGGCTGGGTAGTCATACTTCGTTAACTCGGAACGCCAGTGCGGTTACTTGCAATATTGTTTGGCATATCGTCTTGTAACAAGAGTAGGCTGATTAGTTACCGCGGCTCGCCCGACGAAATCATGTCGGTTAGCTGGTTGGCTTAACGACTAATTCGATAATTTCGCTATCAAATTTGTACGAGTCGTGCGTGCTAATTAAATTTGTATTCGAGCCGCCAGAATTTATTATGCAATCTTCTGTTGCTTTAAATTTGCTGGAATAATGGCGGGCGCAAAGCCCCGACGCGCTGTAACGGCGGTCCGCTGCGTTTGAAGGAAAATTAAATTAGAACATACATGGCGGCGGCGCCTCCACTCTCGGCTTTCATGAATTTTCACGCCATCGGCGAAAGTTCGGCCGCAAGGAAAGATGGAATGTGCGCACCCCGCACGAAACGGACATACGGTCCTCGGCTCGGACGCACCGGCTCAGGCGGAGCAACGTTAATAAGATTATGAGACACGAGAGCATTTGTTATTGAAGCTCGAGGATTATCGCCAGACCGTCCCGGGTGTAAGTTACGACTAGGATTTGCGGCGCAGCTACTCAAGTGGCCGGTAGCGACAGGACGTTATCCTGTTATCTGAGTTAACAGAAGCTAAGGACCTCTAGCCCGTGCGGTCCTCGATCTCATCCGCGCGCTCACTGGCCATGCCGACGAGAGCGCTGCCTCCTTATCCGACGGGCATCTTCACCCGACCGCCGATGTCGTCGCCGCCACTTCTTCCACTCTATACGATATATAAAACTACGACAGATATCCCTGCAGCGTGGACAGACCGAGATTTACCTCGGAGCTTTCTGGTTTGTTTTATGCTCGCGGTTCGACGTTCCGCATCCCGTCCTTAATTCGGCACCGGAAATGGCTGCATCTTTCGCAATCTGCATGGGAAACGTTCGAGTGTCCCCAGGGCATTCGCGACAATAATAATCCATATGAACCAATACGGAAAGCACTTACATAATGCATCGCCGCTTCATACCCGCCGCGTGCGCTGACCCGGGCGAGGCCCTTTTAGTGGCGGGATTGCCCGGGAGCGGCGGGGCGACCGCATCTCCAACTTTTGCAGGGATGACGTGTGCCCGCCGTAAAGAAAAGTGACGTGGTCAGGGCTCATCTCGCATGGGAGCCATCCCGACACAGGCCACCACCTCGGCGGCGCGCCCATAAATTTTTAATTCGCCGGCATTGATTTATTATCGGCGAGCTCGAAGAAGACAAACATCGCGCCGACGATACGCCTGTAATGGAATTGTGTAGTAAAGCAATGATCTAATAAAGCGCGCACCTACGGGATTTGTTCGGACGTGAGAATCGCTTCACCTCGAATCAATTTTGTAATTAGAGCCCGTCCGGCGATCGTACGTACGTCCGACCGTGGTGCGCGCGTGTGCGGTCGCCCCGGTCGTGCGTCCCTCGGCAGTTCCTTGATTGGGAAATAACTCGTTAGTGGAAGGAGTTCCGCAACGTAATTCTCCTCCTCGATCGGCAAACACGTTACAACCCAATGCGTCAGTCCGCCCGACGAGCAGCGAGAAACGGTCTGGCATCCTCCTGCGAGTTCGAGGGAGGACAAAGCTACGCAAAAAACTTCCTTTTTGCTTTATTCGCGCTCCTGCGTCGCTCCCCAGATTGGTCCGCATTTGCAAATTCTTCACCGAGAGAGTCCGCCCGATTGTTTGTTGCCGCGCGAATTGCAATCCAATGGATGGATGCCTCTTTTATTGCTCGCATGCATTGATTCTCGATCTCCGAACAAGCTTCATCTCCGGCAAGCCCTCCCGTATAGTTGCGCGATACTCAAAGTCAAAGTTAAGTTCAATTTGCATACTTCGAGAATAAAATTTATCACTGCGAATATCTGCAGCTCGCGTTGCCAGAGAGCTTTCCTACAATATGTAGCAGATTTTCGTGTAAAAGAGAAGTTGCGAAAAGATTTACACACACGCTCTTTCCACACAAGAAACTCGGATTTCCCTGAGCCGTCAACACGCAAAATGTTAGGGGAATAATGTATTCATGAAAAATCCGAACTTTCAACAAGGTTGCGACCTTTGCACCCACCGCCTGATCTCGCGTCCTTCATAAAATATTCACGCATAATTGCTTCTAAGTTGTTTTTCACGTCTCCGAGTGTACACTTAGCGAGGCTCGCAAATATTTGGATTGAAGCGCGCGCGGCGACGAAGCCCACACGTCGGCGAGCTTTGCCGGTCCTGTTTATGTGGGCACATGTATAACGTTCGACGTTACAATAAGGAAACCCATAAAAATCAACCTAACGATTTCGTCGCCGCCTTAAATTCCGCCTTATCTGCGCGACGCGCTTAGGTGCCGATAAGTCCCACAGGCCAAAAACTATAAACGATCGCGTTCCCAGCGACGCAGGGGTTTAATTAGGACATTAAGCGACCGGAGAGTCGTTATCCATAACTCTCTATAACTCTTCGGTGATTTTATTCCGGGGAAGGCCCAGCGCGGCACAAAGAAGAAATCTCCACGGCGCAAAGAACTTATTATACGGGGAGCAATTTTAAAGGCGGATTGAAAGCCCCCAAAGTTACAATCTATGCAGAGCGAACGCTCCGGTTCGTCAGACGACCTCCTCATATTTAGTGCTTCCGGAATCTGAGTCAGTCTTGTTGATTAAATTCGGATTAAACAGATCGGTTTACTTGAAATGGGCATCTGCATAGAGTGACTTTATTAGGCAGTGCAAATGCCGTTTTCATTAAAACCCCGTCAATAAGAATTCGCGTTGTGTAATGTGGTAATCTATATCCTCTTGTGAGTTCGTTTCGCGGATGAGCAACTTGGAGGGTTCTGTAATGTAGAGAGTGCAACACGCACCAAAGTACTAAATCATCATTGTCAGCTGACACTTGCGTATCAGGCGTGTAATTTTATATCCCTTGGCCTTTTGGGATCAATCGCACTGGGGGACTTGGGGGGACTGGTGCAAACGTGAGCTTTACAAGGAGAAGATTTGTTTTTGATTTGGAAGGCAATGTCGCCCGAAGATTGAACGCTTTGTCCAGGACGAATCCGCACAAGATTTTACGCATTAGTCAGCGAGGAGAAAGGGTTCTCCTTATCCTAGCGCTAAGCGCGAATTAATGTAGAGGATTGTGAGAATGGGCGCAGCAGTTGCACACGCCGCGGGGACAGCGAACAGAAGCCAGCGCATAAACTTGGAGGACTTTCCTTGGCCGTTATGTTCCACTTAACTGACTTCCTCTGCGCGTTTGCACCACTTTCCTTAAAAACTTCCAGTTTCCTGGTCGGCCAAATTATTATTAGTTTCGGAATGACTCGAAAATTGTTCGCGTGTCGTATTTTGCTCGTCAGCGATTGTTGGGCCGAACCGCAACAAGAATTCGTTATCTCGCCTCCTCTCAAAGGTGGCCGAAGGTCTGGAGTGCTCTGACCTTTCCTCCTGCCACGGTATACTATCATCAGCGGACAACCCCTTACCCTTGACGTTACGTATTACGGTCTTATTTGCCGAACCAAAGCAAACGTAGCGGCGCCGCGCAAAAAAGATTCGAGGGAGAAAACGACGTGGCGGTAACGAAACGCGAAACGAGCCGGGAGGAGGGAGCAAAAATCGACCATATCGCAAGGCATAAACTACAATTTTGAGGAGAGCTAACGGGCGGCTACACTTCATTCGAGGGCCATCAACTTGACGTATGGTACACATCGGCACCAGACCACCTGAGCAATTAACGCTGAAGGGTGCCATCAATCTCTAGTGGTAATACTCGTATGACCGACACGCGCGATCGACAAACAGACGCCAACAAAGGATACATTACTTGATTGGTGTTTAATGACCGCGATGCTTGCCGGGCGAACGCTTCAGGTGCGATAAAACAGTATTCTCCACTTTCCGGTTTATGAATTCTCAAGTGGTGCTTACGTGTTGCATTACAATAAAATCTCATGTTCCTCATTCTCCGGAAGCACATCGTAGAGACCTAGGCGGTAACATAACGAATGATAAATGAACATTGAAAGAAACGCGTGCGCGACCAGCCAGCACGGATTCCTGCGCGCGGGATAAGCCATTCTGCGAGAAGGGGAGAAAGTTGGTACAAAGCGCTCGTTGATAATTCCGGTATATTATTTCCTCCTCCGCCATACGGCCGGCTCGGCGCGAATGCGAAAAGTTGAATCCGACGTTCATTCTCGCGTGCACACCACACGCATGACATAAGTATGTGCGGATTAATAAATAAAGCGGGCGGTGTGTGCGTGCGCCATAAGTTGCTCAAATCTTGCGGCCCTCATGAAAGAAATTACATTAAATTGTGCGCCCCCGCCGAGGCGAGTCGCGCTCTCTTCCAGACAATGCTTTATTGTAATTGCGTTCCCTAACCCGCCCGCGCGCCGGCCTTTCTCCCGCCCGGTTTAACGGCTTCGAGAGTTGCATCGCTTGCCGCCGCGCCGCCGTCCCCGGGGAGCGCGGATATCGCCTAAAAACACTATTAGCCGCCGCATCTCATTCCTTATTTATTCAAACTTGCGCCGAGCCTGCGGCGCTGATTTATTTCCGATATCGCGAGCAAATGTGCGGCACGGCGAATCACCGTTTCGCATGTGGATACGCGAAGAAATCTAACTTTTACCGCCCTTCATCTTCGTCCCGAACGGCGGGGCGCGTCGAATGCATTTCGAGTAGTTCCAGGCTCAACTCCAGGCCCCGAAACTCCATCCAAACGAGCATCCGAATGTGCCCGCACTACATTCTGCCTGGGTCCCGCTGCCATAAGTTTGCGTCTCCGCGTGCGGATGGGTTTGATACGTTTCCTCTTGCCGCCGGTTTGCCGCCGTCGCGTCGTCGCCGTCGTCTACCGCGTCGTCGGCCTCGATAAGATTTCACAATCGCGCAATCTCCGTCGATGGCGCGCGAGACTTACGGGATACAAATAAAGGCGACGCGACGGGCGAAGCCCCTCGATCATCCTGGAGCGCGCGCTCGAGGCGCTCCTAGCAGGGCGGCGGAAAAATTTCCTCCGCACAACATTATTTAATCAGCTACCTGCCCCCATGTCTCTTTCTCTCTCGACGGCGGCGGCGTTCACCCACACCGGCGACATTTTACGGCACTTTTCGTTCACCTCCCTCCCCGCTCGTTCGGCGCATTCGCCGCTCGCAATGCCTCAGTTCGTTTACCGACAATTCCAACCAGTGCCCGCACCACGGCCACCGTCGTCCCGGCTGCAGTATGCGAATACGTTTTTGTTCTCGTAACTTTCCTTTTTGTTTTTCTTTCCGAAGCGGCGTTTGCTTTCCGTTGAATTTATACTATTTGCCTAAGCAGTTGGCCCGTTTTTTATCGACGCTGTTTTTTAACAATTTTTTCGTTCGAACAATTATTTGCGCACGCGAAGTCGCATGGACGCTTCATCCAGATGGGGTGGACGCCGCGACAATGACTTGTCTTCCGAGCCGCGCGGCAATATGAAAGGACTGGCGATTATTTATGGTCGGCGTTTTATCACATCTCTTGGCCGCTCTCGCTCCCGGCGTATTTTAATATTTTTTCGCCGAACGGGTGCGCGCCGTTTTTATTTTAGAAAGGAGTTATTCATAATATTATGCATCATCTGTGTCATCTGTCAGGTTAAGTGTTTTATGTTCGCCGACGACGACCCGCCACCGGTACGCGTGAGCACCTCTGTTCCGGGCGCGGACCGGGCCTGCCGAAAATGAGCGGGGCGAATAAAGAAAGGCGGGCTACGTATGCCCAGAATGGCATATTCGAGGATGGCAATTTTATTACATTTTTTTCCGTCCTTTAAAAGTTATTCTTTATGTCGGCGTCGTTTTCCAGACTCGCGACTATCTGCGGACTGTAATGAGATGTATGAAAAACAACAGGGACAAGACATTTTAAACCATTTATCAATGACTGCAGGCCTCGAGCATTCATTCAACTTTCTCGTCGAATCCCAAAACGAGACACGCCTACGAAAAACTTTGTCCGGTCATATTAATTGTGTACTCTATTTCAATTCTTGAGGTCCTTCGGGCCTAGCGCGCTATCCCCAGCCACAATTACAATTTACTTAGCCGCTTGGCTTTGGAATTCGTGAACTGATAGAGTATCTAAATTAACAGTGGCCACTGCAACAAAGTTCAGTTCCTAAATGCTGCAAACTGCGAGTTCAGGATTAAAGTTTACCCCTATATCATTTAGTGCAAAATTGGTCGCATCTCCTGAGAAATGCATTGGGAATTTCATCGCGGCATGGCTTACAAAAGCCGTCAGTAAATTATTTCACAATTCAATTAATAATTGCTCCAATTATTCTTGTCAGCAAAATATAGCAATATTTCCCTCTTCCGATTCTTGGGCAAGTGTTTGACATTGCGGCGAGTCTTGGTAACGTTTCGCCTATTCCACATGCGTGTCGCCTGAAACGATCCCTCCGAATGGCGGGGGATTTTATTGTGCTGCGTTATTTTATAGTTACAACGTGTGGAGAGCGTCGTTTAAAGCTCGCGCACATTGTCGCCGTTTCTCTCTGGCCACCCACCCCCTCGCACATCGTCCATACCAAGTTATTTCAAGTTATTCCCGCTCCGCGCCAAATGTTGCATCCCAACAAAGAGCCGGCCGGCGCAAAGAATGCGAAAAGACGAATGCCGACTTCTGCGATTCGCCGAGCACCCCGCGAGCGGGGCGTCGACACGTGCATCGTGCCGCATTTGGAACGCATCGACGTTGCCCTGACACTCGTAATCACTCGTGATGAACATAAAACGGCACTATAGACCTCCATTGATCGGTCTCGCGCAGGACCATCAACGTTCCGTGCATCCCGGAATCGAATGACCGATGCATTCGAAGGTGGTACTTTTATTCCCCCGCACCTTGAGTGTATTTTAAGTGCCCCGAGTGCTCCGGCGCGTTCGCGGAAAATACAAGTCCGAGCGATAAATTGACGTTATTGCCGGCGTTCCGGAACGCTCCTTGTTAATAAGCTCACCCGGTGCGCGAAATGCGCGGAAATATCGATATGGAAGCGTCTCATTTCTTTGCGGGAAAAGAAAATTAAGACAGGGCAGTAAAATAAAATTTTTATTTTGGTCACGGAGCATTGCGAGTTTAGGACGCTCATCTTGCTACATATTTTTGCGCACTTATTGCGCGCGCGGCATCTCGAAACGTACCGCATATTTTGTTTCGTCTTTTTACGGCTCTTTTACTCGCGCTGCGCGCCGCGGTCGTTTGTCGTTTTGGCGTTTACTTTTTTCGTTATTTAAATTGCATTCGCACAATCGAAGAGCGAGATCAAGACTTTTGTGAAGGGAAAGTGTTTATCGCCGAGTCGAGTTAAATTAAAAAAGTAGTATAAATTTTCCTCCTTTGGCTCTTCCCCCCGTTCGGCGGCGGGCGCCGCCGAAGTGTAACGCCCTGGCCGGGACGAAAGCGAGTAGGGCAATGGCAGTAACAACCACGAGCGGGTGTGCTCGGTGCTCACGCTGGTTTTCTAAGTTTATCCGCATTCTTTTGTATGTATAATGTGCAGGCACTCGGCGTGGAAATAAGCAAATCCATTTAAATGTAAATACGCACTGACTGCCCTTGAGCGTCCCGGTCCCGGGGATGGTAATTAAATTTGGTTTTCTTTTCTTTTAAATTCCTGCCGCGTCGTCCTAATGACGATCGGCGAGCGATCGTCCGCCGGGGCGGCGTTCGTCACGGGTCCGTCCTGATGCCCGGCGCTTTTTCGCTTTGTCCTACGGCCGCTCGTAATTCTCGGCGTCGGTTATGCCGTCGTGCGTTCAATATGTTGTTACAGGCGGAATTCTGTTATCGGACGTTGTAAACGTCCAATCAATGCGTCATTGTGCGGCCGGCCGGCGCTCGTTCTGCATGACCGGCCGGACATAATGCGCGAACGAAGCGAGGGCGGAACGCGAGGCGCACATGTCCGATGGCATCGCCGATCTCGCGCGCGTGTTTCTTATTCTTATCAAGCCCGAGGGGGAGCGGCTTTATTTTATGTCGATTTCAGCACAATGCAGAACGGACGCCGGGCGTCGAGGTGCAGCCGCCGTCGTTCCAGTCGTCAACGATTTGGCCGTCCGGAGACTTTGTCCTCGGCTTTCCTCAGATGGACGCCGCCGCCCGAGTCCGCCGGCCTCCGTCTCAACTTCCAGCCAACTACCACTTTATTGTTAAAGTGAAAACGATGTAATATATGTTGAACGAAATAATACCCGGGCCGAAACTTTCTGTATACGACCTAAACACATCCGAGGAGGGGGATGGGTCGGGGGGCGCAAATCGCCGACGGATTTTCTGCACGCCAACATATTCTCATCGACTCGCATGTGCTGAGTGCTAAAAATATCTGACAAAAAACGCGCCGACGCGAATCCGGACGAAAACAAAAACGGATAGTTGCGCAGTCAGCGCGCCGAATTTGCATTGATTGCCGGATTTTCTATTTCGTGTATTCGCGCCCTTTTGTGCCTCCGGGGAAACATCGATGGAAAAAATTTAATTAAGCATAAAATTACGTGCTCCACCTAGGCGCGCGTTCGTGCCAGGGCGTCACGCGTCAATTCGTAGCTCGATTGGACGCGATCGAAATGCGAAGTAATAAGCTGTTTTATGTGCGGGGGTTGGTAATAACCGCTTAATATAAAACGCGCGCCTCGTACGTACGTAATACACTGGTCGCATTTATTTTCATTACGAAGCCGCAACATTAAGCAAGTGACACTCCGCGCTCGTCGTATTTACGGAGGCGGCGTCGCCGCCGCGCCGCCGCCGGGCCGAAATACAGGCCAATTACGGCGCGGGGGACTTAAAATTCTGCTGATGGTATAAATCATGCTCGGGAATAAACTATACGTCGTTGCAATACGCCAACGCGGCGCGCAGTCGAATAAAGAACGAGCGGCGCCTTCGTCCCTCGGTTCGCTTTCTTCTCTTCGCCGGTTTTCAACATTTTTGGCTTTCTCCGGTTTCAATTTTCCGCCGCGGTGTCGCACAATGCGGCCACACTTTTTGTTTCCACTGAAAGGACGATTCTTTGTCGCATTCATTCGGGTTTCTATAGTTTTCCACTCGGGAGGAATTCTCAACTAATTGCGAGTTAAATTCGTCCGTTCGATTTTAAGTTGATTTGTACTGAAGTGCGGGAGCAAATGTAAATACGGAAAATACGTGCGTAAAGATTGCGAAGGAGGCGCTGAGGAAGGAGGAAGCGAAATTGACGAGAAGGAGCCGTCCTCATGCTCTCGAAACGAATTCACTAATAGACCAATTAATTTCCTGTTTTCTGCCCATTCCCAACCATCTCAGAAATGACTACGCGCGCTGAAAGAGGAGGGCGGCAAAAGAATTTTTTTGAATTGCTATTACATTTTATGATTAATAAAAACGTGAATTTAATTTAGTCTTTTCTTACTCTGTCCCCGGGCTTTCCTGGAGTGCGGTTGTTCCTAAACGTTTAGTGCTATCGCACGTGCGTGGAAATTTGCGAGGCGCCTTATCTTCCTCACCATTTCCGCGCGCGATGTTTGCGACTTTCGGCGGCGATCCCGTTTTACAATATTATTATAATAAACCGAGGGCATATTGTTCTTTGTGCGCGTCGCTGGAAAATAGAGGTGTAGGCGCGCGGCACTACATAAAACGACGACGGCGGGGTCGAATCGGTGCCTCGGCAACATTCGTTTTCAATGCCCGCCCCCCGTTCCCGCTTCCTGCGGCGCGGCGGCGGCGGGCGCGCAATGCGAGGCGAAGGGCGAAACGAGGCTTTTCCTCCGCGCGGCCTGCGAAGCGTCGGGATAAAACGCAATAGTCCCCGAAAAGGGATGTTTTCAACAATGGGAAAAATAACCAATTTTATAGACTCTCGCCAAGCTCGGCGGCGGCTGCTCCTTACGTATGCAAAAGCGCGCATAAAGGAGTGGCGCTCCGTGCGGAAGTGCGGTGCCGGGAGGCGGGCGGCCCCGACGGTGAGATGTTTTTTCTTTCTCTCCCGGGATGGGGAAACACAATTAAAGGCGCTTCGCCCTTTTGCTCGCGCCTCCAAATTTTGGACCTTATTTTGCGCGTTCCGCACGTTATCGGAAACTTTCGGGTTTTTCCAGATTATCCATTATCTGTATCCTAATTTCCTTTAGGGACAGCGGCCGACAAAAAACGAAATGCTCTGCAAATCAGAGGACCATAATCGAAGCTCTGTCACAAGGATTGATTCCAATAGAGCGGAAGGGATAGGCTTGCGTTACGAAATTAGACCTTTCTCTTGCTCATCAATTCTGACAGCGTTACAACTTTTCCAAGCCGGCATTAATAAATCAGGAATTGCATATTCTATGATTTTCGCCAACGCAGAATATAATTGTTTTCGTAGTCGATTAGTCTCGTAAATTTTCGCGTCGTGCAAATCGGAGCAATCTTGGTGAATTCTCCGGCGCCCATTAATTTTGTATCGACGCAACGTTGTTTTTTCCTACTTTAAAGCTTAGTCGCGCAACTTTAATTTAAATTATAGCATTCCCCCCCGTTTTAAGCACCTCTTCGCGAGGCCCTGCTTGGCACGGGCTGGTGTCTTTTGGTGAATTATTATTTCGAATCGAAACATTTATTCTTGCCGGGCTTGCGTGCCAAAAAACCCCGCGCGAAACAATGACTATGCCAAAGCTGGATGCTTTCCAAGGAGAGAACCGACGCGCATATCCTTCTAAATATTGATAATGTCCTTTCGGAGTCGTTCTCTCGGGGCTTCGGCGTTTGTTTGTCGTCTGAGTCGGCGTCGGCGCGCAAAACGTTCGGCGGCGGTTAACAAGTAAGAAAACATCTCGTTATATGCAGATTTATGTCCTGCTTTTTTACTTTCGGCTCCGTCTCCAGCCCCAAAGCTTTGTTTCTATTGTCGAAGACTCGACACGCAATCAGCGTGTGTGCTCAATGCCGATATTTTCGTGCGGCGCAATGATTAATTGATCGCTCCGTTTGTTAGCACGCGATTCGATGAAATCCATCGCGCACGAAATATCCTCGGACGCATTTACGTTTCGTCTGGTCAGCAGAAAATAGTCCAGACGCATTTTTTTATATATTCGTAGCGCTCCCGATCCTCCAATCAATTTGAATACAACTTCCCAACCATTAGGTATCTCGAGCGTCGTATTTTCTGACCCATCGCTTCTTCAGTGCGGGCCGGCTTAGATCGACCCACTCAATATTCACGGAGGACGAGAATTATATATTCGTCTCGCTGCCGCGCGCCAGACTATCCTAGGAAACCCGAGACGCACTCGTCGCTAACCCCAAGCGAAACCCAAACAATTCTGGCTCCCGGCCGACACTAAATCGAGAACAAATTCGATAATCGCCGCCCCGCGAGCCGAGTCCGCAAATAAATTAAATAATTTTCATCGTTTCAGGCGGGCCGGACAGAACGCAATCAGTTTCCCTAATTGCGCAACTAGTCACGTATTGTTGCCCGCCCCGTTCGGGAATACCTGCATAAGCGGCGACGGCGTGCGCGCGAAAAAAGTTTAACGTGCTTGTTTAAAGGTTTTAAGCGGAAATAACTAACTGCAGCTGGGAGAGATGTGCATGGGGAAGCGAGGCTGGCGGTCGCGGAAGCGGCGCGGCTCCGCCTAGCGCTGGGAAATAATGAGCGCGAACTGCGCGCGGCGGGGAAGTCTAAGAGCGTCGGGGCACAAAGCGAATGAGGCCGGGGGCAGAGGAGGCCAAATTACTTGTAGCTCTGCACCCGAGCGCCGCCGGCGGCGGCGGAAGCCGGCGAAAAGTTGGAAGTGGAATTTGTTCAATGTTTATTTAATTTGTTCGTTTATTAAACGTTTCAATTAAATTTTAAAGGTTGGCAGACTTCGGATTCAGCGCAAAACTAGTGTTTATTGGTCCAAGCGAGGAAAAAGAATACTACGAAACGGTCTCGCACAAAAGGTATATCAACAATGTTTCATTCAATTATAAAAATTACACCGACGTCGAAAATATCGAATTTTTATTTACATTAAATCGAGCTCCTGGAAATGCCCATTTAAATCGGAAATTTGCATTGTAATATTTATTTTACATATTGATATTGCCATTATTCCTATTATTACTCATAACAGGCAACAATGTGCACACAGAAGTGCTTTACAGATGGAATCGAATCCTGTTGTTATAATTGAATGTGAATGCCAAAAATTCGCAGTACAAACTAGTAAAAATAGTGTTTACCCTATTAATCTGGATAATTAATCTGATCGCCTGCCCTCAGCGCACTATTTACCCAATTCGCCATGTAACCGCCAAATAACATATTTGTTTAATAATTAAACCATAGATATACATGATAATGTGGGCAACTCGGTGGTACTATTTATTTGCTTTCGGCTTGTTTGTTTGTTACTGTCTCGAATCCGCATATATGTGCAAAATATTAAAATTATCCAGCTCGGCATAAAATATTTCCATTACGCGTTACAGTTTTAATGAACCGCGGGATAATAAATTGCAGCAACGCAGAAAAATCGCGTCGAGTCGAATTTTAGTTAATCACATTTCTCAGGTGTGAGATTTTTTTCCAGTGTTGTGATCCGCCGAAAAAATTGCGAACGCGTCGACGGGCAAACATCGAGCGTCGAGCTCGGCGTCTCATGAAAAGAAAAGAGTGGTAGTGATTTATGTGCGCATAATGTAATTTCTTATTAAATTCCATTGAGTCTGATTTATGAAACCGCGCCGAAAACTCCGAAGGCCGCGATAAAAAGACTTTGCCGGCGGTCGGCGGCAAACAAACGGCGCAACTAATGCTCGCACAATACGTTCTCGCGATTTTATATCGCCGTCGATAATTACACATTACGCGCCTGTTCGCCGCGGCGCGTGGGGGAATTGAAGAATCGCCGCGCGCGGCTTGAGCAATTGATCGAAAACAATCTGTATCTGCCGCGCGAGATTCTTTGCGATATTGCCGTCGATGCGGCGCGGCAAAGCTTGACAAATTAGCGATATTAATATTCGAAGCGCAACGCTGCCGCAACATTATGTTGCCACTGGGAGTAATTAAAAGGGCCCGCGCGACGTGCTCGTTAATGCGAAATTGCTCCACTTGCCGCGTCGCCGTTAAAACAATTGTACATGCACGGCGCAACTCCTCGCGCACTGTCAATGCGCAAGCTTGATGTGAAGGGTTGCGCGCGATGGGACGCATTGTTTAATGTTATTACATCGACTAGACGCCCATCGGGAGAGCCGCACATGACAAGCCGCTTAACGCCGACATGATGTTTTTCTATCGTGAGTGATGAACCGATAGCGCGCGAGGCGCGGTCTGATGAATGAGAAAAAAATGATGTTGCAGTTTCGGGTCAATTCGTTTAACGTTTTTATTCACGGCCAATCTGACAACACGTGCTGCGCGCACCGCGATATGTCTTCATCAGAGTGCGGATTGTCGGTGTGCGACGGAAAATTCGTCCGAAACAAATTCCCAACATCTCGACATCCTCAATGTCCGAACCACTATTGGTTCATATTTTCCGGCATTTTACAAGGTTTCCAGGTATCTGCTCCCGAAAGCCTGTAAGGATACTAATATACTTACG
>JARRAA010023685.1:0-31076 GCA_030557295.1 Ecitodaemon sp. MM-2014 | reverse complement strand
TAGTTTTCGCCCTCTATCTTGTAAACTATTCAACCGATTTTCAGCGCGTTAACATCATTTTATAGAGAGAAAAGTTTTCTTTTATTTTCATATATCACATGTTTCCAATTTCATCAGTGAATGTCAAAAAAATGCAATTTTCTACAATTTTTGTCGATAAAATTCAGTTTTCGCCCTGTATCTCGTAAACTATTCTACCGATTTTCAGCGCGTTAACATCATTTTACAGAGGGTAAAGTTTTCTTTTATTTTCATATATCAAATATTTCTAATTTCATCAGTGAATGTCAAAAAAATTCAATTTTCTGCAATTTTTGTCGACAAAATTTAGTTTTCCCCCTGTATTTCGTAAACTACTCAACCGATTTTCAGCGCGTTAACATCATTTTACAGAGGGTTAAGTTTTCTTTTATTTTCCTATAACACATGTTTCTAATTTCATCAGTGAATGTCAAGAAAATGCGATTTTCTACAATTTTTGCCGATAAAATTTAGTTTTCGCCCTGTATCTCGTAAACTAATAGACCGATTTTCAGTATGTGGACATCATTGCATAGAGAAAAGGATTCTCATAAATGTTTATGTATTGCATGTTTAGGGTTTGCTAAAAATGATTCTGTATACGAAAAACTGTTAATTTTTCTCCAAATCCTGTAATTTTAATGAATAAAGATTTACCTGAATTTTACATAATCGTTTTTCTTCATTCCCTTTTATTCTTTTCAGATTTATTGACCAAAGGGACGAAACACTTCTGTTTCTGTAATTCTGTTGTTCTATCGTTCTCAAGTTGATCTGGCCACCTCGGCTTTCTACTCTAAATTTAAACCGAACTTTGGATGCAATTTTCGCGTAAAATATCAACAATGGAAAAAATTGCTTAACGGCCTCTGAATCTACTTCAAGTCGAGCGTCGATTAAGTCCAGAAAATTAGATTTTTGAAATTTGCGATTTTTGACAAAAATGCAAATGTGATATGTCGATTCGATAGAGGTTTTAAAAGTGCATTCAATGCGCTAATTAGTTACTTCCTATCACTTTTAATTTAGCAGATAATTGAGATTGTATGTCAATTATAGGCGAAACTATCGAATATCTAGAAAAATATTTAAAGTAGACGAAAGCTGATTAGTAATTTTCATTTCTCTATTAATATCGATTAGATTGAATGTATCAAATGAGATTTCAGAAACAATTGACGAAAAATTCGTGGAACTTTGGATGCGAGTGTCTCGAAAAATATCAACGATAGAAAAAATCGCTTATTGCCCTTTGAATCTCCGTTAAGTCATATGTCGATTAAGCCCAAAAAATTGGATTTTTAAAATTTGTGATTTTTGCGAAAAATGCAAAGGGGTACCCCTTACCGATTTTTCGGCGTTTTCGAAAAATTGTTCCGAAATTCAAATGTGATATGTCCATTTGATAGAGGTTCTAAAAGTGCATTCAATGCGCTAATTAGTTATTTCCTATCACTTTTAATTTAGGAGATAATTGCGATTTTATGGCAATTATAGTCAAAACTGTTGAATATCTCGAAAAATTTGTAAAATAGAAGAAAACTGATTAGTAATCTTTATTCGTCTATTAATCCGAGTTAGATTCGATGTGTCAAATGTGATTTCTGAAACAACTGACGAAAAATTCGCCGAACTTTGAATGCGAGTTTCGGGAAAAATATCAACGATAGAAAGAATCGCTTAGTGCCCTTTGAATCTCCTTTAAGTCCCGCGTCGACTAAACCGATAAAATTGGATTTTTAAAATTTGCGATTTTTGACAAAAATGCAAAGGGGTAAACCTTACCGATTTTTCGGCGTTTTTGAAAAATTGTTCCGAAATTCAAGTGTGATATGTCGATTCGATAGAAGTTTTAAAAGTGCACCCAATGCGCTAATTAGTTATTTCCTATCACTTCTAATTTAGGAGATAATTGGGATTTTAGGTCAATTATAGTAAAAAATGTAGAATATCTCGAAAAATATTTAAAATAGAAGAAAACTGATTAGTAATCTTTATTCGTCTATTAATCTCAGTTCGATTCGATGTATCAAATGTGATTTCTAAAAAAATGGACGAAAAATTCGCCCAACTTTAGATGCGAATTTCTCGGGAAATATCAACGATAGAAAAAATCGTTCGGCGTCCTTTGAACCTCCTTTTAGTCGCGCGTCGATTAAGCCCCTAATGTTTGCGATTTTTAAGAAAAATGCAAAGAGGTCCTTTTCTGCAAAAAAAAGTTGGGGTCGATTGCAAATCGTGTTGGCACCCTACAAAATTAGTATATGGTAACTTCTCGACTAGTATATACCCTGGAATTTCAACCGGATGTGGGTCAAAATGACCGATTTTTCGACTTGTTTGAAAATTTCCAAACAATTTCAAACAACCACTGCAACAATGCCTAGAAAATGTTACAGATTTCTGTAACTTGACGAAGTCAGCAGGTTCCAACCGACGCCAAGAGATGTCGCTGCATGTACCAACTCGCGAAATAATTCCTGCAAACGACGAATACAAAGGGTTTCAAACAAAAACAACGTAAACCGAATATAAATAAACAATATATTTATTCGTATACATGAAAAGAACACGCAAACAACTAAGTTTTCTTAAGTTTATTACATAAATTGTGGCTATAACATAAATAACTCTCGAATTTCCAACGTTCAGCAGCGTTTCCAGCACACTATGCAACCCAAACAACGCAAACTGCAACACACCCTTCTACATTGTTTAACGTCAATTTGTTTATAAACGCGCCGCAAGTCACTCGCAACATTTATTTACACGATATACACGAAATCCGTTAAGAGAACCTCGAATTTACAACGAAAAACCGAACGAACCTAATAAAATTTAGTTTATTATTGCCAAGTTCTTAGTGATATGTTAATCGTAGCAAACGAAAACAAAAAAACGAGAACAAGGACCTTTTTAGACTTATGTGGCACGCGTAATAATTATTCTCTGCGCTTTCGCACCGTTTTCTCAACTCACATCTTGTTAGAATTGCCTTAATTATCGTCGACAACAACTTACTGATAATATGTACAATGTACACTGATAATTCTGCAGGACGACGTGATTATGTACAGTGCTGTGCGTCAGGAAGAGGATCGTTCAGTCTCACGGTCGATAGTAACGAAACGCAATTAGCAAAACGCAACATCCGAAGCGTTGACGTGTCCCATCAGTGCGACGGCTTTAGAATTTATCGAGAGGCTGTGTATGCAACCCTGGAAGCTTTGGTAGTACTCGTTTGGCAACGATGGCGGCATAGATGGCGCTGATCCTGGGGGAGAACAGATAGCTGACTTAAAGCTCGCCCGAAACAAAGAAAACTCCACGAACCTAAGTAAAAACTCTCGCGGCGATTAATCCTCGGCGCGGCGCCGCGAAAGTATTGTCCTTGCGCATTGCCCCCGTCGACCTGCAGGGCGAAGCGATCCGGGGCGATCTCGACGCGCAGGTCGTGCCATCTGCCGTCGTCGATCGCGAGCGCCGACCTGAAAGCGATCCGAATGAAGGCGACGCAATGCCGAAGCCGATTATTCCTCACTTGATTGTGTCGTCCCGGAGAGTCGCCTCGGGGCGGCCGGCGACGAGCGCGATTGAAAAACGCTCGCCGCCGCCGGCGCGCCATAAAAGCAGCCCGTCGGAGGCGGCGGCGCGCAACCTGAATGCGTAACGACTGCCACGTTCGCGTTTCGCCGTCCTGCGGACACAAGCGAATGGCGAATCATCCTTCGGGGGCGGAGGGGAGGGAGTTTATTTGCGACTGCAGTTTCGGGACTGTCCCGAAAGTCATCGGAGCTACCAGGTAAGGGGAGCGGGGGCGGTAACTTACTGCGCCATGTCGTAAAGTTCGTCATTTTCTGCGTCCTTGGCGATTTCTGCGTTCTTTCTATCGAGATCGTTTACGTCCGCATGATTTAGGTCCGGTACATCGAGTCCTTCGTCCTTCGGGTCCTCGGGGTCGTTATTAACGCTAAAAGCAATTCCTGTGGATTCCTTTCTTGTTCCAAGGTGGAAAACTTACTCGTAGAAGAGGAACGTGTCCTTCTTTAGTGTGATTCCGTAGTTCTGTAGATTTTCCGACGGGGGCGGACAGGGTCCTGATAAGCAGGGTGGTCCCACTCCTTGGAATCGTTTAATATTTAAACTGCATCCATTTTTCTTTGTGTTTTTAACCAAATTTGTTGACGGATCACATAGGGGGAGGTTTAAGCCCACCGAATGGTCATTAATCGACAGTTTTTGTATCACCCCCTTGAAGGGGAAGGCCACACCTGACAAACGATGGGTTTCCGACCATTTCCTGTAAGATTTCACTTCAAAACCCTTCGAAAACTTGGTTAAACTTAACTTACTCAACTGAACCGATGAACAATGGCAGTTCCAAATTCAATTCTGTCATGGGAGGTCCGCTGTGACCCCTGACAACCTCCCCCTGGTCCAATTTCAGCTCACCTTCTCTTCCATCCCTGGTAACTTTGACGGAATGCCATGTATTTGTCGTTATGACCTCTTTGCTCCTAAAAATAAAACATAATTCGATTAAGGGTTAAGGGTTAGGGGTAATGTGAAGGGCGGCTTACGTAAGATTGGCTATACCACTCCCCAGGTTGAACCTGAACTGGACATGTCCCTTGACCAAGGCCAACGAGACGAAATCTCCTCTCCCGTTCGTCAACTGTCCATTGTACAATAACAAACCATTCTTGACTTTTGACAAGAAAACCACTTCAACTTTGAAGCTCCTTTTAGTGGGCCCTAGTGCGGGGAACTGTAAATAACCATTCCCGTCGAATTCGGGGATGAATTCCGCTTGGGGAGACGTCAAATTCGCATTGGAAACGTCATTCTCCACAACGACATCTTCCTTGTACAGAGAACATTCCCCAATGCCCGTGGCCTGTATGACAAGGTCATCTAGACCTTCGTACAACTCAATTGACTTTCTCCCAACTCTAAACTTCTTGATACAACCATGAAGACCCTCTGATATTCCCACGTTTTCCAATACCCTAAGACAAGCGACTTTTAGAAGCGACTCGTTGAGAAACCGGTGGTAACCTACGTGTAACCTTCTGGGACACCTCCCAGGAACCCGTCCTCCGTCAAATCCAACGCCCTCAACCTTCCCTGGGACTGCCCAGCCACATTTTCCCCATCGTCCAGCTGCAGCATCCCGTCCTTGTGATACCTCTTGGCCACGACTCGATGGAACTCCCCCAAACTGACCTTCTCCAAGGAGGTGATCATGACTGGACCATCGCCCAGATTGTATCTGAACTCCACGTAACCTTTTCTCATCGCTAGGGAGACGAAGTCAGAAGGTCCTTTGCGCTCCGACTGTTGGTACTGTTGATTGTAGAAGAGGATGCCGTCCTGTGAGAAGGTCTGGAACTCCAGCTCCAGGCTCAGTTTATGATACGCCTTCAAGGGTTTCAGTCTGATGAAGGACCTGCCCTTAAACGAGGGCGTTTCGTACGTCTTGAGAACTTTGGGGACATCTGGGGGTATCTCCTGGATGCATTCCTGTCTATCGGAGGACTCTAGATGGTCAGGAAGGCAGAGACAAGCCCCTCGGATGCAATGGCTGTAGAGTATGGGGCAGTCGGAAGTCTCGGAACATAGATCTCCAAGTAAGGCGGTGAAGACCCTCACCGTGGCTGGGGTGGGTCTGAACGCTTGTTTGGTCTGACGGGACCAACCGAGACCGTTTTCGGATTTGTGGTTTTGGTACTTTTGCATGTGAAGAAGATGTCGGGTGGATTTCGACAGGGGTGAGTTGGAGTCATCGGATTGCGTGAATTGAAGGGGTGTGTAGTGTTTGACAGGCCAGTCAGTCCCGGATCCATATACGTCCTGATTGGTGCCGGACTTGCAATGACCGAAGGATTGCACCACGATGTCCTTCTGCAACTTGCACGCGATCTGACGAAGGGAGCAAGGGTTAGGGTAGGTTTGACCATCGGATCCGCACACTGTCTCATGTGGGTCATCCCCTTGGCAATTGTCCTCCGGGCAATCGCAATAGACCAAATGGTTTCTCTCGATGCACGACGCCCCGTAGTGACAGACCAAATCCCTGCAACTGGTCACCGGTTGTTTGGCCAGATCGGAGGAGATGCATCCCAAGGAGGTGAGCGTCTTCGACGGGGTGGTGCACTCGGTGCACTTCTGCCCTTGCACGTCGGGTTTACAGACGCATCGACCTGTCATCTGTTCGCAGTCGTCACGGACAGAGCCGAAGGTTGAGCAACCGCAAGCTGAAAAAAAAACGGATCAAAGCACCTTGAAATAATTTGAATTGGAAAGACTTACGAATGCATCCATGATGTCCAGAGGATATTTTCGGGAGCCCCCAGTATCCGGGTTCACATCTATCGCACTTCTCTCCCCCCACGCCCGGACGACATTTGCAGGCATTCGTGAGAGGGTCGCATGCCTCTGAATAGCTCCCCAGTTTATTGCACCCGCACATTAGAGGACATCCCAGACCATCTGGACCTTGTGCAGGGGTCCTTCCATCAGGACAACAGCCGAACCAGGCGGTCTCGCAGCTGTTTTGCAGGAAGCTTTGGTCCTTGAGACAGCACCGAGCAAACCTCGTGGTCTGATGGCAGTAACTCCCCGAAGGACAGTCCTGTCTCGATGGTCCATTGCCGCAATCCAGTTCGTTGTTGGTCAGAGCGTCCACGATGGGCTTGTCGCCGTTACAGGGCTTGACCTCCATACCTTGGCATAAGTCCAGCGGTCTCAATCTAAGCTCGGATTGGCTTTGACATGCCTCCATCTTCATGGCGCACAGCGAGGGGTAGATCCTCATGTTGGAAGCGCACACTGGCTTGAGGTCCTCCTGAAGCGTGGAGCAGTTGAACTGACAGGTGCATCTGGGGAAGTTATCGGGACCCAGCTCGCAGGTGGCCTCGAAGTCGCACTGGATGTCTTTGCAGCTGTCGGAAGGCGCCGGCGTGTTCTCCGATCCCAGCGGGACGTCAGTCTGGGAGGTGATGTCCGAACTGTGACCGGTGAGTCCGGTGGGACCGAGTTGGGAACTCTCCGTGGCTGGAAAACCACCGCAAAGTTTCAATATTTACGAGCGCGGGCTCAAAGAGCAGCCAACTCACTGAACGTTCCAGGGACGGGAAACCGCTCCCTGCAATCGCCGTAGAACAAAACCGAAAGTCTGGCGGGCTCCAAGGACGGGGCCGTCGACGCGGCGGATCTCTGTCGACACGCCGCCTGCTGCAGCTCGCACTCGTTGCGGAACGTCGTGAGGTTCGACGCGCAGACGGACTCCTCGCCGGCGGCGTCGCACCGCGTGGGGCACACGCACTCGCCCGCCTCGCACCGCCCCCCGTGTTTGCACGCCACCCCCGAGCAGAGATCTGCAATTAGCGGCAATTAACGCGTTCGCAATCCGCGGCGTCAATGGGCGCGCGCGTCGGGGTTTTAATCGGATGTTAATTCGCCGCCGCCACCGCCGCCGCCGCCGAAAGTACAAACAAGGTGCGCGCGGGAAGCGAGCGAAGGTAAACGGGCGGAGTAATTCGGAGAGGTAATAGACTGCCGGCGGGGGCGGCGGGAGCTCTACCTACCGCAGTCGCCTTTGTAAGCGACCATTATGTTTTCGCCCGTTCCGCACGCCGCCATTCGCAGGGCGCACTCGCTCGCGTAGGTGGCGCCGTTTGATCCGCACACGGTCTCGTTGCGCTTTAAGAGGCGATCAATTAGCCCTCGAACAAACGCTCCAAAACAAACGACGCGATACCTTGAGATCCTCGTACGCCTCGCAGGATGCGGGACAAACGCAGCGCGCCGCCGTCGCCGCCCCTTCCGCCTCGTCGTTTCGACACACCGCGTGGAAATCGCACGCCTTGCCGAGACACGCGTCTAGTCAAAGCGAGACCCAAGCGCGTAATAGGTGGTTAATCAAGATCGGGGGATGGGGGTTGGCACTCACCGCAGACGCCGACGTAGCTGATGCCGACGTCCGTCTTGCGCGAGCACGCCTCGCGCCGGAGGCGGCACTCGTTGACGTACGTCACGCCGTCGTCGCCGCAGACGGGCTCGAAGACCTCCGAGCATTTCGGACACTCGCAGCGACCTTCGCGCGCCACGCACACGCCGCCGTGGCGACACCCGCCCCGACAAGGGTCGCCGCCCGCGCCGCACGGCCCCACGTAGGCGATCTCGATGTCGGCGCGCGCCAGGCACGCCTCGCGCCTCATCTCGCATTCGGAGCCGTACGTGCGGCCGTCCCTCGAGCACACCGGCTTCAGGAGCGGCGCGCAGGCGGCGGGACACTCGCAGCGCGCGATGCCGAACTTGTCGATCGCGCAGGACTCCAGCGGGGCGCACCTCACGTTCGCGCAGGGATTTCGTCCTGCAACGTGCGCGCGCGCGAATTACTCACACCGCACCCGGTCCGCAGACCGTCCTTACCCGAGCTGCACTCGCCGCGATAAACGACGCCGATCGTCCTGCCCAGCTTGCAGGCCTCCTGCCGCAGGGCGCACTCGTTGGGGTAGGTCCGTCCGTCGCTGCCGCAGACGTGCGCGTATTGTCGCGGGCAGCTCTCGTCGCATCGACACGCCGGATGACGCCGCTCGTCCAGCCGGCAGACGCCGGGGGCGGCGCACGCCACCCCCTCGCAGGGATCTGCGGCCGGCGAAAGCACACGCTTTTATCGCGGGCGGGGGGCGAATAAAGTCCGACGGACAGTTATCGAGTCGGCTCGGGAGGATCCGCGAGAGCTCCGCGGGGGCGGCGGTCGTCCTTCAGAGATCTCGAGATTCGAGCTAATCCCAGGCACTTCTTAACTTCTAATTCTTTGCTTTTAATCGCGTTAATCTTTAATTCTCGAGAGGGCGAAGGACGAGGGGAGATTTTATCCCTCGCGAAAAAGGACTTTTCAAGGATAAAACGTCAAAACGTCTCGAGCGCGTTTTTTCGTGAAGATAAATTCGTTGCGCACGAAAAAAAAAAAGATTCAGGGTCATGACTTCGAGCTCGTTTTTCCATTTTTTATGAAAATTAATTTGCGCGCGCGATAAAAATCAAGGTCATGCGAAGGTCACGACTTAGGACTCACCGCACTTGCCCGGAAATTTGACGGTGACGTTCAGTCCGGCGTGGCAGGCGGCGCGTCGCAGCTCGCATTGGTTCTCGTAGTCCTGACCGTCCGAACCGCAGACGGGGCGCGATCCTGCGTGATCCCCGTAGTTGGGGCATTTCGTCGGGCATTGGCAGGTGGCGTTCCTGCCGTCGGGCGTCAGGACGCATCTCCCGCCGTGCGCGCACTGCTTGTCTTTGCAGGGGTCGCTGTGGCCTGAAATTCGCGCTATCAGTGACTTCTGGGGAGTTTTCCGGGGAGTTTTCGGGGACTTTTCTCGTCTTCGCTTCCGGGCACGGCGAGCGCGCACGCACGCGCGGAAATTAATAGAAAGCAATCAGGAAGGCATCCCCTGCAGGGCAGTAAAATAAATAAGCGCCGCGCACACAACAGCCCGGAAGCCGGAAGCGGCAAGCCGGAAGACAAAAAGTCCGTGAGAGGAGCGAAGGCGGCGAGGAGGAGAGTTTTCGCCGTTCACGTGATCGGACTGATAATTTTACGCGATTTACGAGCGCGGCCCGCGGGGCGGCCCTTCGCCGCCGCCGAATCATATTTCCGCAATGAAACGAGCGGAAGACGCAAAAAGTCGCACAGTGCGCCCTAATCAATTTTCGATGGCGGGACACGAGCGGAATCGGAAGAGAAATTGGGAATTAAGGGCGCGGGCGATTTTAAAAAGGAAAAAGGGCAAGGAATCCGTATACGGGGGCGTCGTGGCAAACTCACCGCACTTTCCCTCGTGGACGACGCGCACGTTGAGGCGCGCGCGACACGCGGCCATGCGCAGGTGACAGTGGCTCTCGTACGTGCGGCCGTCGCCGCCGCACACCGGCTGATCGACGTGGGGGCGGCAGTGCGTCGGGCACTGGCAGCGCGCGCCGCCGTCCGGCCCCGTCACGCACTGCGCCCCCCATGCGCAGAACGTCTTCTCGCACGGCTCTGCGAAAGAAAGCGGCGCGCGCATTAAATTCGAATCGCATTAGGCGAAATGAATGAGTCGCGTGCGCGTCCGCAGGGGGCGCTCGCATTCAGACGGTCGCGACGCGCGCCGAAGGGCTTTTAGCGGCCCGCCTCGGACGTAATGCGCGAGCAATAAATGCGCTTTTTATGGCCGTTCCGCAAATGGATTGAATTTCGCGTTATTGAACGACCGGCCCGAAAGTTTTTGTCCTGGAAAAATTGATATTGCGCGAAGGCGAGCGCGTCCGGGGGCGCTCTTCTAAAGTGGCGGTTACAGGGGATTAACTGGGCTTTCATTTGACGATAAAGTGGATTTGTTTGTCCAGGTGGACTATAGATGGCGGCACTTCAAACTCGCAGATGGCAGAAGTCCAATGGCGGGGGAAATGTTTTCAATTGTTCTTCGGACGCATAACTCCGTAAGTCATAAAGATATCGAAAAATGGTTTAAGTAAAATTTATAGCTAATTAAATTCTCTATAAAGATTCGTCAAAAATATTACTGTCGAGATTTTAGTATTAACACTACAGTACCCGAAAAACGACGATTCCAAAAGTAGCATCATAAAATATTAGTTTTTATTTGCTCCAACGCCCTGTAGAACGGAAACTCATAAAAACATGAAAAAAAGTTTGTAGTATAATTTATAGCCAATTAAATCCTCTTTCCACTTATGTAATTGTTATTTCTTTTGACCTACAGTTACATAACCTAGGCCCAACCGAAATGCATGATGGCCTAAATTAGTCACACGAAAGGAATGTTTTTATTTGTTTTAAAGCCTCGTATCACAGTAAAAAACAAAAACACGTAGAAATTATTTAAGTAAAAGTTGTACCCAATAAAATTTGACATAAAACTAACTGATGGCTGTTGAGATGGACATAGATGGCAGCACTTTAAACTCGAAGGTGTGTAATGTTTAATGACGGAGAAAATATTTTCATTTGCTCTTCGGCCGTCTATCTCGGAAAGTTATAAAGGTATCAAAATATAGTTTTAGCAAAATATATAGCTAATTAAATTATCTATAAAGATTCGTTAATGTCATCACTGTTCAGTTGTTAGGATTAACACTACAGTACTCGAAAGTCGGCTGTTCAAAAAGTAGTATCATAAAAAATGTGTTTTTATTTTTTTCAACGCCCTATAGAACACAAACCAATAAAGCTACGAAAAAATGTTTGAAACATAATTTATAGCCAATTAAATCCCCTTTCCATATATGTAATTGTTATTTCTGCTAAGCTACAGTTACATAACCTAGGACCAATCGAAGTGAATGATGACCTAAATTAGTCGCACGAAAAAACTGTTTTCATAAGATTTAAACCCTCGTATCTCGGAAAATACTAAAAGTGCTGAAAAATCATTTGAGCAAAGATTGTTCCGAATTAAATTTGCCATAAAACGAAGTACTGGAAATGATCCTAGGTTCATTGTGACGGGAGCGGAGGCACTCGGCGTCTGCCTAATCAAGAAATCAATTTCCAAACTGCCAACCGAAGAAAGTAATTCCGCGCAATTTCGCGAGTCGCGCGCGTCGGCGAAAGCTCGGGAATATTTTATTTTAGCACCGGTGATTACGACACCCCCGAAGTCTGCGACCGAAGCGAGCCGGCGCGCGCGCCTTTCGACGACCGAAAATGTTTACGACTTTATTGTACGTTTGATCGCCGAGCGCGACGCGAAATTATGACGTAATAATGTTAGCCCGTTACGAATTGAGCGGCGGCGACGTTCGCGCGCGCCGGCGAAAGCATTTGTATCCGAAGCGAAAAACACGCCGCCCCCCGGAAAGAGGTTCGCCGGCGCGGCGAACATTTGCCTTTCAGATCGCTCGAGGCGGGCCGGTTAATGCGCATCTGTTGTTTTGTTGCCGCGAGGG
This sequence comes from Ecitodaemon sp. MM-2014, assembly GCA_030557295.1. Classification (NCBI taxonomy): domain Eukaryota; kingdom Metazoa; phylum Arthropoda; class Insecta; order Coleoptera; family Staphylinidae; genus Ecitodaemon; species Ecitodaemon sp. MM-2014. Next base: position 19,100 of record JARRAA010023685.1, on the reverse strand, counting down.
GCCTCAAGATGTACGCGCGGAGGTAAAAGGAGAAGCTCGGATGCTGGAGAAATTTAAATTTTTGCGATTTTTGTATTGAAATTCGACGCCGCGGGGAATACAATATGTATGATAATTGAGTGTTGAGCATTTTGCGCTCGAGGGGTGGCGCGAAGGGAAATGTTTTGATTATTTTAACTTTGCATAAAAATATGGCATCATATCTTTCGGAAACCGTTTTTGTTTTGTTTTTATCTTTACACGTTTGGTTGTTACAGAAGGTTGAAAATTTTGTGTTTTTTGGGGGTTGATTTTTCAACGTGTTCGTAAAATGGCCATAACTTCTAAAATTTTCAATATATTTAAATTGTTTAAAAGTTTTTATATACCCAGATAAATTGTGAGTATATTTTGTTAGAAACAATTTCTTGAGAAGTTAGTAGTTTGGCCGTTAGATGGCTTCAAAAGTCACCATGGATTAGAACTTGCTTATTATGCATCGCATTGTCTTATAATGTATTTATTTACTAGGAAAATAATAATTGAAGGCATTCTGAAAAATTATATGTTATTAACAATTAAATTCCGCTTCCTATGGCATTTTTTTGAAGTCCATATCATTAGTAGATATTGAGATATTAATTACTAAAGTCAAGGTACTTAAACTAACCTAACAGAAATCCCTACGAAACTGGCGGAAAACAATTTTTAAAATTAAACTGGCGCGAGTTTAACGGCCGTAATTACCCCTGCAGCTTGCCATAATGACGCGAAAATAAAAACGGGGTGCCGCCGTCGCCGCCCCCACATAAACTTGATCTATATAGGCAGCCGATGATCAAAGGCGTTTAATTATGCGCGACATTAATGCACGCGAGGACGTAACTCATTTCGCAATCTGGGGACGCGCGTCGCGGCAATAAGTCGCGTCGCCGCCGCCGGCGGTCGCGCCGCCCCCGTCGTGCGTGCGGCCCGTAATTTAGTGTCGCGGTGCACTCCGCGCGCGCGTGCATGTCGGCCGGTGATAATTTCGCCGCGCGCTGGGGCCGGCGATATTTCGAGCTTCGAAGTGCAAGCATAATTAAAAGCGGGCGGAATATAATGCGCGCCCGGCGCCTCCGCACCGCCGCGCGACCTCGGCCATAAACAAGCCAATTGCTGGAAAAGTAATTATCGGAAAAACGCGTTGTAAAAACGCATGTGAGGTGAGCGCCGAGTGCACCAATTAATGTGCCGCGCCGTTAAAATTGATTCGCGCGCTCGCGATCGAGCAAATCGCGCGAGAGTTCGTTTCGGCGGGCGCATTTCGCATTCAGGTGCGTTCGCCCATCGATCGCGCGCGCCGCCCGACGAGATCTTCCGGTGCGCGCGCTTTCCGTTTTTCGCTAGATGCGCGCCGCCGATAAGCGCACACACGCGGCGAACGTGCGCGCGCGATTAATGTTCGCGCGAATGCCGCGCGAAGGCGCGCCGCCGCCGCCGCGACTTTCGACGAGACAATTTTAATTTCGCCCCGCGTTATCGCCGACGCGCAAAGCCGTGAATGAACACCGGCGTTTCAACCGGCGCGTATATCATCATCAGCATTAATAACGGAGCAAACTTTTTGCGCAGCTTTTCAACGCGGAAATGTATCATGCTACCTTGTTCAACGGCGCGTAACAGGAAAACCATACAGGGCACGCAAAAATTATTTAAACAAAAGTTGTAGCTAATATTATTATCTATATTCAGCTTTTCAGTTTCAAAAGATAGCTTTGATAGTTTTCGAGTTATCGTGGTTGAAATACAACTAAAAATATGGTGCATTGTTTCAACTGACTTTCAAATGACGATAACTCAGTAACTAATATGGATATTAAGAAGATCTTTACTGATTCATTTAGAGCATTTAAGCCTCTAAAACTTTTGTTTAAAACGTTTTTTTGTATTTCTATTATGTGTTGCGTTATCCTTCAAAATATAACCTGGAAATCATCCACACACTTCCTTCATTAATCTTCAATCAAATTCAATTAACCATATCTTCTTAACCAATAGTCCAAATTAAAATCCGTAAGCAGATTCTAATTAACAATTCTATTCTTTAAAACTTTTGTTTGAATAATTTTTCCCTATCTCCAGTAAATTTTCCGTTGTCGTAAAAAAAGTTACCTAAAAACATATAGAAAACGTCTATTCAAAATAATTCTTCAACTAAAACTAGTCCTATATTCTTAACTAATTACGCCAATTAAATAATCGAAATGCACTTTAATAGAATATTTAATGCTCTAAAGGTTTTGTTTAAACGATTTTTCTCTGTCACGAATAAATTTCTCGCTATCCTTAAAAATGTGCAACGAACACAATTCTCAAAAGTTTTCCCAAATAAACTAATCAATTTCAATTAGTCATATCTCCCGAACAAACCAACCAAATTAAAATACGTAAAGCGATTCTGAGGGGAAATTTAACCCCGAACAATTTTTACTGTAATCATTTTCCCGCATCCCTGCTAGTTTGCCCGCCCGCAGGTAAAAACGCGCATCGCTCGCTCATTTGCACGTGGATTGTGAAGCTCCTCGTCGCGTAAAACTGGATTCCGCTCGTCGCGACTCGATTAATCGGCATCTGACTTAATTGAGCGTGACGCGATACGCTCCCCGCGCGCGGCGGGCGAATCCTGCGCGCGGAACGGGCGCGTTTTTCGGCGTTTCCTGCGGCGGCGCGTTTAAACTAATTCCGATTCGGGCAATTACACCGCCGAAACGGTCATTCTCGTCGGGGACGGCGGCCGGGGCGGCTAACCGAGGGTCGCGCGCGTCCTCGGAGATGCATTATTATTGATTAAAGTCGCTCGACGTTATTAAAAAACAAGCCGGAGGTCGGGTAGTTCGCGTGGGAGTTCGCGCCGTAGGAGAATTACGCGCCCCGCGTGGGGAGAAATTTATAGCCGGCGGTGGAAAAATTGTTAAGTTTTTCGAATTTTGGCATTTTAAACATTTTACGACTTTCGCGAAACACCCGGTGCGGAAAAATATTTTCCGGCCGTCGCCGGGAAAACGCAGCGCAAGGGCTGATATAAAGTTATGAGCGACAAAATTACATGTCACGTCAACTTCGCGCGCCACTCCGGCGAGCTATTTATTATCCTGCTATCCTTGCGATCCTGCCGAAAGTGACAAGGACTCGAGCACTCACCTTCAACGTACGATTGTCTCGGCTTGTAGGCGACGTCTGAAACAAAAAGGCGGAATGTCTGAGAAATTCTTTTCGAATTCGCGCGCAATCGCCGCCAGGATAACGTCCTGGCGAAAGGATTTAATGCGATGTTCCTCATTCTGTTTGCGGAATCCCGGTAACGACGTCACCAGGCGGACATTAGTAGTCGAAGCGAACAAAACAATAGAAAATGACGATTATCCCGGAAGAGTCCTGCGAAAGTCCCGCGAACGCCGGCGGCAATTAATTTAATTGCGCTTTATCGCCGCCGCGCGCTGTTTTCGTCGTCGCCGTCGCCGTCGAATGTTTGCGGGGCGGACGTTGTCCTTGTTGTGTCCTCCGCGTCCGCTATGTCCTCTCGTCCTTTTTATTTCCGCATGTAAATTTCGTTTTACGTAAATTTTATTCAAACGCCTCGCACGCTGGTAACATGCGCGACGGTGTTGCATGCATTTAACATGAGCGCTCGCCGCCCCCGCCGCCCGTCGTCGCCGCCCCGCCCGGAAGGCTAAGGACTCGGCGGACTTGCAGCGCGTGGTCGGAATGAAACAATGATACTCGCGGCGCGTTTCGGAATGTGGGCGCCCGGGAAACCGGGGGCGGTCGAAGCGGCGGGCGGAGGGGCGGCTAAGATATTCACGATGCAATATTAAAACGCGCATTAAAAGTCCACATACGCGGCGCGTCCGGCGTCCGGGGACAACAAGCCGTGAACGAGCGGCGGAGTGAATTTGCGCGCCGGAATGAAAGTTGCATCCTCAAAGGATTCGCGCTCCAGGACGAGACGCGACGCACAGTCGCAATGCGGTCGGGTGGGAAATTTCCTGAGCGGCCGTTAAAAGGACAAAGGGTAAATGCTGCAGACGTCACGAATGTCACAAACGTTTAGCGTTAAATTCGCTTTTTATTCGGTTTTCGCCCGAGAATTTAAGAATCCCGCCGCCTCCGGCGGAAAAACGCCAAAAAGTTGGGCATTCTTTTGTGGAAAAATTCGCCCAACTTCAAATATGGATAACTCAAAAACTACAAGAGATATCTATTTGAATTAGCAGCCATTTTGTTCTCAATTTAATCCTCTATGACTTTTGTTTAAACAAATTTTTGATATTTTATTAAGTTTGTGTTTTATAGTTATTATTAACCATAAAATCAACTCGAAATGTGACCAAACATGGGCTTGAAATCTATTGCTAGGTTTTAAATCCCATATATAGGGCAAACTATGCGAGATACAAATACATTGTTTAGGAATTTATTATTTAAAATTTATTCCTCTATAACTTTTGTTTAAATAATTTCCTTCTATCTATTACCATTTTCGAGTTATAGTGGAAAGTATCTCTAATAAACGAACAAAATGCAAATGTAATCCACATTACTTCAATTTAAGGTGAGGATATCTCTTAAAGTTATGCATTTATTTAAATTCTGTAAAAACTTCCTAGCATAGAAATTCTTTCTCAACAACTTTTATTTAAATTATTTTGTTGTATCTCTGATTGTTTTTTAGTTATCGATGAGAATGTAGCTCAAAAACAAAGCAAAAATATTTTTCAGAACATAACCTCAAATTTAAACTATCATATCTCCTCAAATAATCATTCTACTTAATTTTGGTAAAAGCCAAGACCTCTATAATTTAATCCTCTGCAAATTTTGTTTAAATAATTTTCTTCTAACTCTCTTAGTTTACAACTTACCATTAATAATCTCCCTCACAAACAAAACGAAGTCAATTTTCACGAACCTAACCCCACATTTCAACTAGCATATCTCCTGAAATAGTGGCATAATCTATACTCTGTAAATTTCCTCGAATGCAAAATTTAATCCTTTGTAACTAATATTTGAACTTTTTTTTCTATCGACAATTGTTCTTTCCCTACGTCACAAAATACGTCAAGGAGATTTTGCAGAACGCCAAAAATCCAAACCCTCCAAGTTGTTCCGCCACTAATTAACTAAATTTCGACAATTAAAGTTTTATCCGATGAAATCTTATGAAATTTGATAGCGATGGAGCAATACTTGACGCAAGTTGGTAATATTGAATCAAGTTGCCCGGCGCCTCCGCCGCCAAATATTACCCCTCTCGCCGAGTGCGAAATTAACGAGCTAACTTGTTGAAGTTGGACGCGAGGCAAGTCGGAGCGCGCGCCGGAGTGGCTGTTGAAGATGAAGCCCGAAGAGGCGCCGCGCCCGCTAACGCTAATGTCGGCGCGCCGGCGACGGCAGGAGAGGCGGCGGGATAACCGGGCGCGCCGTAGTCGAGTGCAAACGAATTTTAAACACTCCGGCACGCGCTATCAAAATGTAAATTCGCGTTTTAACATACAGGCGCGGGCGAGCGCGCATTAAGGACGCGCCGCTCGAGCCGCAAGGACGGCCGGAAAGGATTACGAGGAGTCTTCGCATTAAAAACGCGTCCCGACGTTTTTCAAAGCTCACTCGTGCACTCACAATTGATGTAGAGTAAAACGCCGGACACGAAGACGAACACGACGATGAGCAGGACGAGCGTGAGCAGCAGGACAATGGGCCGACAGCACGTCATCCAGCCTTCGGGATCGCTGGTGGTGGGCACGGGCGGCGGCGGCGGCGGATTGGGACAATGGCGCTGATCCACCAACACGGCGCTGCCGCCGCCGACGGTGGCGCTGACCATCACGCCGCGGCCGTTGTGGCCGCGCGCGAAGCCGTGGTCGTCTTCGTCGCGCCGCGCGTCCTGCCGGCAGACGCCGTACGAGGCGACGACGCCCGCCGCCGACGCGCCGTTCGAGTCGTGACGCATCTTCACGTCGCGCGCCCTTCCGAGGACGCCATCCGCCGGCAACGTCGGCGAGCAGTGGTAAGCGGCGCCCTCTAGCGTCGAGTAGCTCTTGTACGCGGCCTGGTAGGCGTTGCCGTCGACGTTGCCGCGCATCTCGGCGGGGTGTTCATTGTGTCATCTCTGAAACAACAACGAAAATTAGAAATTTCGTTTTCGCGCACCGGGGCGCGCGGAGAGCGGGGGGGCGGGAGGCGGCGGAAGGGGGGGGGGGTGTTTATTTCGATATCATTTCGTCGTGCGAATGTCAGCAAACTATTAATGTTAATGTTGATAGATGCTGCGCGTCATTAGCGACACTCCCGGCTCATTAGCTGCGAGGCGCGTCGTTTCCTCCGGCGAGTTTTCCGCCCCTCGGGACCCTCGACGCGAAAAACAGGTTTCGTTTACGTGCTACTAACTACGCCAACCTTCCTGCAGTCCTAAACTATCTTATTTAGGGGTTGTTAGTTCTGCAGAACCTCGAAATAATTTAAATCAAGTTGGAAAAGTAAGGCGAGCTCTACGTAACCAGTTCTCGCAAGGACGATTAGGGAAAAACTGCAAATCATATTAAGATGAAATTCAGAACAATTATAGCCAAGAAAATGAGCTTTCCAAATATGTTCAGTTTGTTGAAATATCAGTAAAAACATGGAGTTGATGAGTGATTATAATTGAAGTTAAAAATATTTTTTTATATTTTTTCGAACTCATTGGAATGCAACACGTGTTTGGGCCAGTATTACACGAAAATTAATTATGAAAAAAATACGAAAAAATTACACGATTGAAAAAATTTAATTAGCTTTCTAAATGTGCTCAGTTTGTTTAAGTATCTTCAAAAATATAGGCTATACAAATATTTTAAGTCGCATTAGCAAAATACACCTTAACTTATAAAAATCTTTCGTGTATTTTGATGAGCGATTAATAAAAAACTGAAATCTACAAAAATATGAAATAATTAGACAATATAAACAATTTAATTGTGATTTCAAATCAGTTTAAAATATTAAACTATCTTCACAACTGTAAATGTTAGCAATTATTTTAGTTGAGCTCGCAAAATGACAATCGAATTCGGAGAATATTTGAAGCGGAAAGGATGTGGCCGCTTCAGAACCATCTTATCAAAACGACATTATCTCTAAAGTACTTCAAGAGAATTTTTCGAAAATTGCGAAAAGCATTTCGGCGCTCCGGGAAAATCGTCAAAAATTGATGTAGACGAAATTGCGCAGTAAAACGTCGGAAATTCCAAATGCAAGGCATTGCGCGGCATTGAGTTCCCGAGCTTTTTATCTCGAGGATGCAAAAATACGTGCACGAGAGATGCACGACGTAAAGATACACTCGCGCCGCCATTAAAATTCCGCGATTTACGAGCGAAATCAACAAATTAGCCATAAAATTTTTGCATGTTGCGCCGCGGGCCGTTTTCTCGTGGAGCTTTTACGAGCTTGTTTATCGTCCGGTTGCGTTTGATTTATAAGGCGTTCTTTATGCGTTTTTGAATGACAAATGTTAGTTGCTGCTCGACGTATTGTACAATATATGGCGATATACCCGGCGCCTCCGCGTAATATCCAACGTGGTAACGTACGCTCAAAAAAGCCAAAGAATTTCAAAGTGCTGTAACATATTAACCACTGCAGTCAATTTCATTATATTGACATACTAATATGAAGAGTTTAATAAACTTTCATTTTGTTTTTATTCCATTGAAAAATATTAATTAGTTTAGGCGCAATCCTCAATGAAAATTGATGGCCTACTTACCAGTTCGTTTTGACTTTTAAACAGAGAACTTCAAAGCTCTGTACAGCTAACAATTCGTGCGATATTTGAACAAACTAAACGAAGCCTAATCAGGAATTTATCCTTTTACATCGTCCCTAAATTTCAGGTAAGCCCTTAGTGTAGCGTTCCCGTTATCCTTGATCCAAGCGGACGGCGCATATTGATGGGGCCGAGAAATATTAGTCGATTTCGAAAATTTAAATTTTTAAATCAGCTAAACGTTGTTTCGCGTCGGGAGCGAAGTGGCGCACACCCGAGGTCCGGGGGATTCGATTCGCTTATCGGGGGCGGCGCGCTCGCTGCGAGCGCCCCGTTTTATCGGCAATATCCGCCGCGCGAGTACACAAAAGTCGGCGGGCGAAATAAAACAGCGGGCGCGACGTTATCTCGCCGTCTTCCGAATCCATTACCGCTCGCGAAATCCGCCCCTCGTCTCGCGCGCGTATGCAAATGGCGCGGGAGCGGCGCGGCGGCGTCGCGACGCTAAATTGCACGTGTAGAATGCGCCACATATTGCCGGGATAACGCCCGACGCTTCGCTCCGCCAGTGCAGGAAGCAATTATGTATCACGGCGCCGCATCAAAACACGACTTAAAAGTTTAGAACGCTGCGGGACGTGCAAAAAGCTCGGGAAAAGCTCCGACGCTCCAAACCTCGAAAAGATCGATTTGGGAATCTATGTATTCAGGGAATTTTTAAATTTAAACCGAAGGCACCGGAAAGCCCCGAGCCTCGGTAAGCTCCGTTTTAGTTTATAACCGATTCGAAGAAAATGGCGAAATTGGTAACTAAAAGCGCGGATATCGAGGGTGAGCTCGCGAGGCACGAGAGCTCGCGAAGTGGATTCGACGTCAACATCGACCAAACATCTCATCACCATCGGCGCCTTCAAATCTTATCCAATTAATCTTAACGAGCACTTGAATCCGCCGGCGCTCGGCGCGGCGACCGAGAGCGCTCGCGCTCTCTCGCCGCCGCCCCCGCTTGACACGCATGACTCTGGGCCGGGCGGCGGAGAGGTTGCGTACCTCTTGATGCGCCATTCGAAAGTCTAATCATTCGGCGTCGCGCGCGACGCTCGAAGCTCTCCGAGAGTTGTTCGCGGCGCCGTGCGTTTTCGATAATTAACTATTTCATTGCGATCGATTGTTTGCCTCCGGCGGCGGCGGCGGTAATTAACGCCGAGCGCGGGCGGAAAGCTCGAGGGCCGGAAGCGTGCAAATATGTAACTTGATTTAATCCGTCAGTCGCAGACCGCGCGATATCGTTTTGATCAAGTGACTCGGCGTACGCGCGGCGGGGGCACGGAGTGGATGCGCCGGGCTATTTAACAATTCTCCGCCGAACGCGAAATCGCTTGCACGTAAATAGTTTTATAAATCTATATTTCGCAAATAAATATGGCAGAAACGTAATTCGGATGGTTCCCGGGATGTTCGAGTGCAAACTTTCGGGGAAAATTTGAATATTTCGTCGCCGCTCGCAGCTCCGCCGAATAAAATCGTCGGCAATCGGTTCTCACTTCTGGCGGCGACAGTCGAAACGCGCTGGCGTCCCGCGGTGCGGCGGGCGACAGGATGCAGGACGCGGGACGAGGGCGAAATTAGTTTTGCGTGCGGCTAGAAGGCAAACAAGTCACTGGCAGATTTCCGACGCGATAGTTTGGGGGGCGGCGAGGTCCGCCGCCACCGACACATGCACACATTTCTGACAAGCGCGACGAATTCAATAATATATCAGATACGCAACACACGATCCGGCGGAACAAGATCAGAAAGATCGAAATTAAGTTTAAAAAGTCGCTTGTGTCTTAGGTCATCGGAAGGTGACATATTACTCGGGGGGCATTCACGCAAAAACGAATAATAGTAAAATTTTGAAAAAAATGCACAATATAAAGGACCTAATTAGGCTTCTAATAAAGCTTAGTGTGTTAAAGTATCATAAAAACTGAGGATGTTAGGGATGTCTGAATTTGTGCTTGAAAGAACTCTTTCCTTTTGCAAGATTGTTATAAGTAGTTTGAAGAAGGATTACTGAAAAACTATACAGGATAAAAATTTGAAATAATTACACAGTATAGATAATTTATCTAGCTTATCAAATTCATTTAGTTGGTAAAAATATCTTTAAAATTTCGAATTTTATAAACATTTGCAGTCGAGCTAGAAAGAAATGAATCGAGTGTTAGGAATGTTACAGGTGATTCGAGAAAGGATTAAGGAAAAACTATAAAGGATAAAAATATGAAATAATTAGACAATCAAGATAATTTAACGAGCTTTCGATTTCCGTTTAGTGTGTTGAAATATCCTGTAAATTGTTCCTTGTGGAGTCCTTCGAAGATAAACTTTCAAAGAAAGACAAAAAATTCAATTGAACCAACTTGATTAACTTTCCATTTTGACATGAATTTCTCCACAAAACCGAAAAATATAAGTCACATTGATAAGCCTTATCTGAAAACCGTTTAAAGGACAATTGAAAATCACCGTCCCGTCGACTCGCCGGCAACCTGTAACGGCGAGGAAAATTAAATTAAAACTTTTCGACGTCCGCGCGACGATTTTTGTCCCGTCGACGTGAATTGCGCCGCCGCGTCTCCTTCGACCCGGCCCCGTCTCGAGTATTGTTTCTCGCCGCCCCGCGCCCGCCGCCGCCTCGTCACCAGCCGAGCGGCCGAACGCCGGACAGGTTGCGCGGCCGAAATTACTTTGTTCGCAGGAAAATTTAATTTCGCGACGCGCCCGAAAGAAACAAAGCGCGCAACACGGCGACCCATTTATTACCAAGTTTTTAATAAGTTCGGGCACGGCCAAAAATTACAACTTTTACACGAGTTAGACGACTCGCCGTCGACTTCGGCCCCGACCCGCCGCCCGACGAGGAACAGTCAAACTTGACGCGGCGCAAGGCGATTGTTTAAGTGTGTTCGGGGGGGCGGTAAACGGGGGGCGGCGAATATCGGATTGTACGGACCGTTTCGGTGGGGAAGTTTGTAACGGAACAAAAGTGTCATTTAAGCTATAGAATCTTAAGAAATTGAAGTTTCGAGGTGAAAATTAGAATTAATTATTTTCGAGTTTTTCAAGAGGAAAGTTTGAGGGGATGCAGAGACTTAAATAATTTTTATAAATTAATTATTTTTACAACATTAGAGAAAGCTTTTAATTGCGTATCAACCAGCTTTTAAACTTTTTAAATATAAAAATTAGTAAGCTAATAATCCTTGATTTAGGAGCGAATTTCGTTTTTGTCATAAGATACATTCACTGCTTGACGTAGTTTAACACCCTGTAAGTCATTAACTATTAAAGTTCATTTAACCAAAATAAATTACGTGAAGAAGAATTTAATTAGCTATCAACTGGTTTTGAATCCAATGAAATATCCTTATTAGTTTAGAAATAATTCATAATTAAGTAACAAATTTCATTTTTGTGATGAGTTGCAAATTTAGTTTATATTAATTTAACAACATGCAACTAATTATCTATTTAAAATATTTTATTAAAAAAAATATATCTTCGTAGAGCATTTAATTGGCTTTCAAACGAATTCTAAATTTTCATTGTATCGTGTTTCATTTATCCACAATTAATTAATTAGTCCCCGGTTGCACAAAACCAACTTCACTTTCCATCGGACATTCTGTTAATAATCCTTAAAATTTCCCAGGATAATTCGATATTAAATTCATTTTACGACGGCGCTCGAAACAAAGAAGCCGTATCCGACATTGTTCTCGCGAAATTTAGGACTCGCACACTTTCGGAGCGCGCCGCCCCCGCTCCGGCTCGTCCTTGCGCTCGTCCCGATGTTTTTCGCGCCGCGCGGGGCGCACTTTATTTCCTATTTTCCCGCGCAGACGGTAATGGATTAAAGCTATTGTTCTACGTCTAGTCGCCGGCGTTCTTAGTTATAACATTACATTACTCTCGCCCGCGAGCGGCGGCGCGCAGCCGCCCCCCGACGTCGGCGGTGCTTTTCGCGTGCGTCGGGATAATTATTCAACTCGTACGTCAAGCCCGACGCGGGCGCATAACATGTGCGCGAGGCGGCGGCGGCGGCGGCGGATCGCGCTCCCCTTTGTGCGCGCGCGTTTTTCGCGTCCGCGGGGGCGGCAAAAATCCGCCGCCTGGTTTATGTTGATTCGGCGCGCCGCGAATCCTTGATTTACTAACACGGTTTATTAGCCGCGAGAAAAATTGAGATTTCGCGCTCGGCCGCGCCGGCGGCGAACTTTGCGTTTCTATTATCCCGCTCGCCGCCCCCGCCGACCCGCCGCCATTATCCGATGATAAATGTCATCACTTTGTAAAATTTGTAACGCTCGCCGGCGGCGCACTCTTCGCGACGGATACCCTCATCTTTCATCGCGCGCGCGGGGCTTTTCGTCCTGCTCGTCCTTTCTAGTCCTTTTGACACCTTCATTGATTCCGATTCATCTATTTATCACTTGCGGCGCTCGGCAAAAAATTAGCACCTTGCTGCGCACTTTATCAACGAAGATAACGTCGTCTCCGGCCCTGTTCTCCGCAACTTCCGGTTTACCGTCGCGACTTCCGGTTTCTAGTTTTTGTCGCTCCCAAAGAAAAACGTATTTCCAGAGACAATTTACCAAAGATTTGATGTCCTCGTGTGTGGGGATGTCGGAGGCGGTCGGAGGCGGCGGCGGGGACGGCAAGACTTGCATAAAAGTTGAATGCTTTTTAGAATGGAAAACTTTCGGCATCGTTTACACCGAAAAGTGTCCAAACTTCTGTCCAACTTCCGACAAAGTGTCCTGTCGCGCAATCTCCGCCGCCTCCGTCACCGCCTCCCGCCGACCGCCGAAAAATATCTAAATAAGTTTTCCGAAGTGTCAAATTCACGCAAATTGATAAGTTTTCGAGGGCGCGCGCGCGCGCTAGCCGCTTGTTTCGGCGCGGAAAATTCGCGAAAGGAAATTCGGAAAACTCACCCGAAAAGGAAATTCCCCGGGAGCGGTAATTTCGCTAAATGGGTTTTTTCCGGCGCGACCGCGGGCGGCCGGGCGTAATCCTGGATTTCGAATTGATTGATGGGCCGCGTCACTCGATTGTTTAGAAAATCGTCCTGGAAAACTCCGGGAAAACTTTAGAGCGTCGACTGTTCGCCGGTCGCGGGACACGAACGCGCGCGCTCACGCTGCCAGCCGGCGGTCGACTAGCGTCGGCGCTCGCTCGCGACTCGCCGCGGCGCGCGGTCGGGGGCGGCGGAGCGGGAGGGGGCGGCGCGCCGCAGGATGCAAAAAAAATACACGCGCATGAAATGTTAACATTAGCATTAATCAAAATCTATATTCGAAAGAAACGCTAAAATTAATGACCCTAGAAAATTAGCCGGGGGCGGCGGAAAGTCGTCCCGACCGTTTTCCCAGACGACTGCGCGATCTTCGCGCTCGCGAGCAAGTTGTTACATGTGCGTTTCGAAGGGCGCGGAGACGACGCGAGCTTTTTATCCTCCGCCGCCCCCGGGACGAAACAATCGGGTCGCGCGCACCTCGCGCACGCGGCGCATCCGATAAATCACGAAAACTCGGAAAGTCAGCAAAAACTTTGACGCCAACTTGTACGGCTTCCACTATCCGCGCCGCCCCCGCCCGGCCGCCCCCAATGCGCCGCGCTCCCCGACAACTTAATGCGCGGCGACGTTCGCGACGCGAGCCGGCCTTAAATTAATTTCCCTCGCAAAATTCGGCGAGATTTTTCCGTTTTCGGCGCGCGCGAGTTTTTCATTAATATTTCACCCCCGAACAGGATGCGGGGACGTCGAGGAAAACGCAAAAACACGACCCGCGGATTAATAATTCAGGAAGACGCTCCTGCTCGTGGCGGGCCGGGGGGCGGAAATTAAGCCGCTTTAACTCGGCCCCGCGTTTACATTTCCGCTGCAATTTCTCTCCGCGGCCTTTTTATTTTCCCGGCGACGAATTTTCCATTAGAACGAGTAATTTTTCGCCGCTAAAAGCCTAAAATAACACGATAACGAATTAAAATAATTTTCCGCGTCGAAAATTCGGCGGAAATTGATAAAGTTCGCGCGGGGGCGCCCGCCGCCGACGTCAAATATTTTCTTTCTAAATTTCCGCGCGTTTTAATAGTTTTCTCTAATTTTCGCCGCTCTATTCGCGTTCCGTCGGAGGCGCCGGCGCCGCCGCCGCTCGGAGACGGCGCGACCCGTGGAACGGCGTTGTTTTCCCGATGACTTCCGGTTTGCCCGTCGTAACTTCATTACCTTGGCGCTCACTTTCGGGCGCGCGCGCTCTTTTTGTTCCTCCGCCCGCGCCGCGACGCTCCGACCGACCGAGCGTTTTCCCATTTCCCATTTTCCGGCCGCGAGCCGACGGGGCAATATTCACCGCGCGCTCGTTATTGACAGCGCGCAACGACTCGACGCGTTACGAGTTTAATAAATGAAGATGGAACATTTGCGAAATTGACCGACGAGATGGCGCGCCGCCGGAAAAACTATGAATATATATTAGATTAAAGTTTTCATTATCGCTTTCGCCGCGCGGACGTTTTTCCCGGCGCGAAACAAGCATATTTACGTTCGCTTCCGGTTTGCCGGTTATGAAACTTTCGCACTATCCGACGCTCCTTGGTTGGAAATTAATTTCGTGAACTTTCATGACTATTTTATGGCGAAACCAAGCCAACTTCCGGTTTTCCGGTTTTGATTTTTCATCAGTTTCGGACATTTCGCGCTGCGGAAATAATTTCATAAACTTTCCGCATTATTATACGGCCACGGCGCGGCCACTTCCGGTCTTCCGCTTCATATATTTTCCTGTTTGTGACATTAGAACATGGCCCGAAATATTTTTTAATCAAAAAATCTTTTCCGCGCGCATAAATTCTTGCTTTGTATTCGACTTCCGGAAGGAAATGATCTTTGGAATTTTCGGAATTTCCTAATCTCGGCGTGATGATATGGGGCATATTTGCATAAAGACATTCCAAGGACACAAATAAACCGCGCGTCGCGACCGTTTTATTAACTTCCGGCTTCGATTCTTTCCGGAAGTGCGCGCCGAGACGCGAAGTGCACACTTGAGTTTTAAAAGTACTAAATACTCGGGAAAATCCGCGTCCGGTTGAGTGCCCGGCGCGCCCTTAAAATCCTCGAAAGCCGATCCTTTTTAAGCTCTCGTCCTTAGAACAACGCGCGGCGCATTCGGAATTTAATATTCGCGCGCGCGCGCGACGGGGGGGCGGCCGCTTTTATTAATTTTAAACATTTCTTCGTCCTTAGAAGGATTCGCCAGTTCGCAGTTGGAGGACTTTCCGGAACGCGTCGCGCCCGAGGTAGGAAATAATATTTTGCTTAAAAATAGTTTTAATTAAACCGTTAATGCGGCAGGTAATTAGAGGAAATGGCGCCGGCATCGCAGGTCCTTGCAGGTCCTGGCAAATCCTGGAAATTAGCCGGGACGAAAATTGCAGTTTCGATCGCAGTTTCAATTATCCTCCGCTGCGATTTCCAATTTAATTAGACTCGCGGCGTTTCGCGCGCGTTTTTCTTCGCCACTTCCGGTTTTCGTGTTTTCCGGTTCGGAATAGTTGTCGGGCGGATGGAGGATGACGAGCCGGTTGTGTGTCTCCGCGCGGCAATTTGACATCCCGGATGCAAATCGAGGCGTATTTTCACCGGAAGCAGTCGCGGCGCCGCCGCCGCCTTATTCCGCTTTTCCGGACCGAAGCGTCGCGCCGGCATAATTAAAATCAACGAGTTATAAGCGACGCGTTCTCGGCGCAAACTTTGCGCCCCCCCACCCGTCGAACGTGGCAAAGTTTTGATTGAGTCAACCTCAAAACTCCGCGCCGCCCCCGGCCGCGCCGCGACCGCAGCTTAAATCGGCTAAAACGCAATAACTAACTAAAGTTCCGAAGCGCCGGCCCGGGGGCGGGAGCTCAATTAAAACAATCGCGCGACGATTAATGCGATTAGGATCGTTAAAATGCAACAAGTTTATGACAAACACGGAAATGAGTGTCAACACGCCGGAAGTAACGATTTTCCCGTTCGAATTTCGACCGGGGAACATTCGTACAACGCTTACCCGACGAATACCGGCCATATCTAACTCACTTCCGGTTTTCCGGTTTTGTAATTTTGACAAATAAAAACATTTTCTTCGATAATTTTTAATTTGATAGGTTCAGGATTAGTTTTACAGGGATGCGGTGGAGACTTCCGGTCTTCCGGTATCTTAACTTTGACAGATTTCGGGGCCCTAATGGATTTTCTTCGATTTGGAAGAGTTCGGATTAAGTCGGGCGGGGATTTGCGGCGACTTCCGGTCTTTCGAATTTTACAGTTTTACGTGCGTTTTCGCGAAGAAACACTAAATAACGGCGAAGCGACGAACACGGTCGTTCAGGTTTTCTGCGATGTCCTGCGCGGTCCTGCTTTCGGTGCGCGCGGGATGTGACAGGAATTGCGTGCCTGGCATCGCGACAACTCCGCCTCTCGGCGTTTCCAGTAAATTCAGCGCTTTTTTACTTCTTTCCAGCTTCCTTCCGATTCTGCATGAAACACATGAAGCGCACGGGGCGCACGCAAAACGTGGTTCCAGGACAAATGTCCTGAATGTCCTGAATATCTTTCTGCGTCTCGTAATATTACTTTGAATATCATTTGACTGGAAATCATTCTAAATTACTCGAAATTTCCGCTCGCCGTCCGCAAAATCCTAAAACCGGAAAACCGGAAAACCGGAAAAACGAAAACTTCACACGGTCTTAATTTCTTTTTGTTCATAATTTGCTCCGGAGATTTCATTCCGCTCGAAGAACCCGATTTAATTAAGTTATCCTCGTTGTTATCCTTAAAGTCCTCGGAGTCCTTGCCGCGCGAGATATCCCTAATAATCTTCACGTGCTTATTAAAACCTCCTCATTTCGTCCTTGATAATTAATTTACGTCGCAAATTCGCTAACCGGAAAAGCGGAAAACAAGAAAACTAGCGCCATTTGCATTTGCGACCGACCGACGAAACGAAGCGAAGCGCGTGTCGAGCAGCTCATTACTCTGCGGTTAAGCTTAGAATGTCATCCACGCCGCCGTCCGTCGCCGCCGCCGCCGCCGCCGCCGCCGCCCGGGACGCGCGCGGAATGCAACAATCAGCCGGTAATGTCGTGCATTCAAGCCGTCGAACGCGTCCGGCATTCCGGATCCCAGTGTTAATCAAATACGAATTCGAACCACTCGAAAGCAAGATGGCGGCCGGAAGTCGGCGCTCGATTCGACCGCCCCTCCCGCCCTCCCGCGATAGTAAAATATTGCGACGGCATTAATCACAATATTTAAGTCGGAGCGCGCCGCCTCGTGCGCAATCGATAGGCAGTCGGGCGTCGGGCGCAGTTTAACGGTTTTGCAGGACTCGCAGGACTCGGCGAGCGCTCGGAGCGCCGAGGTAGAAAACGTCCGATCGCTAATAATTAATTCGGCCCGCTTCGGCGACGAAGCTATCGATAACCGCGCACCCTTGTCATCCGGCTCCACGGGGGCGGGCGGGGGCGGCGGTCGTGGCGGCGTGACACTTTAATAATTATTGAGGTGCGAGTGTAATCGGAGGCGCGTCTTAATCGCGACCGTGTCGCATGGAAATTATCTTTATCAGCGGGTCGCATGCGAGGACTAACAATTTTCCAAATTATCCTTTAAGGACGATCGAAGGAGAATCGTTCGAAAAGTACGTTTTCACTTCGTCAACGCTAAACTGAGCCATGAAACGCGTTTTTCGCGGAAACTCTCGCCTCGTCCTGTTCGTCCTTTTTTCGTCCTGGCGCGTTTTACGATTGAAACAATTGTGAAACCGGCGAGGAAGCGCGCGAAAGACGCGAGCGCAGTTTATTATCACGTGCGTGCACGCGCGCGAGGATAACGCGCGGATAATGCAAAAGGATAACGCGAACGTCGACGAATGTAATCTGGCGCTGATGAGATTTAAAGCTCGCCGAACGCGCGGCGCCGAAAAACGTCAGGGAAAATCCGCGCGCGTTATCCTCGACGTCCTGGGACGCGGCGCGATTCTTTTGATTTGATGATGATCTCGACGATTCGGCGCGCCCGCAAAAAGGAGCGCGCGCGCGAAACATTAATAAACACGCGATTCGTGCGAGCGCGGCAAGTGGCGCCATCTAGCGGCGCCGTTTGCAGCTCGTCGTTATGCAGATGGCCGATTTATTCGCGACTCAATCATCGAACTTTTCTAATTATCCCAACTGCGATAGTTGCGCGCGCGTTGCCGGCGCTCGCATGCGGGAAATAAAGCAAACCGGTAACCGGTAACCGGAAATCGGAACGTCGCGAAACTTTGCGCGGCCTCGTTAGCGCAAACTTTCGCGCGGCGCAAAACGTCGCGCTGTCGAGTATTTTTGAAAAAAAAAATTGCTCTCGCGCGGACCGCGAACGACCGGAAGTGCGCGCGCGCATCGATCGGCGCGCTAATTCGATCTGGCCATCCTTCGATAATGGGGATAATTGTAACGCGGTTGCCTGGCGCGCGGAAGGAACGCTTCAATTAGTTGATTACGAAACGCCGCGCCGCTTCTTCGCCGCCGCTTCCGGATCGACGCGCGGAAGTTTCAATTTAATTTCGATCTCGTGCCGGGAATTTAATTTCAATTTATCGGTAACAAAGAGTTTACGGGTTTTTAGTTAATTCGCGACGAAGCGACGTAACCGGAAAACCGGAAAACGTCGCGTGATTACATTTTTTAGCCAAAAATGATTGGAAAGCATTTTTTTGGTGGAAATTATTTTTTTCCGCGAAGAAATTCGATAAACCCAAAACCGGAAGTTGTTATATTAACCTATTATACGGTGAAAAATTATTAGAAAACACTTTTTAGGAAGATATATATGCTTACGGGAGGAAATATCAGCAGGAAGTCAAAATACAAAACCGGAAGTCGTTCTTAAAGCGGGTATTTTGCCGTGCCGAGTAATTATTTCCGCTGCGCGACGATCGATATCAAACTGATAACTTTATAACTTTGTTCCGACGTCGTTATCGAACACAACCGGACGTGGCGCGCGCGCGCCGAACATCAAAGCAATCTTTCAGCCGCCTTCGGGAGTCTTTTCGGTCGGCGCAGTTTCTTTGCTCGCGCTTCGTTTGCCGCTTGCTCGTTTTCCCGGCCAACAAAGTGAATTAACTGACGACTAACGACGCGCCGTCGCAAAGCAATGCGGAAGTAAAGCGCAAAGTTGACCGGAATTAAATTAACAAGCGCCGAGGATAAGGAAGCAACAATAACTTGAAAGATATTGCGC
>JARRAA010023665.1:0-19093 GCA_030557295.1 Ecitodaemon sp. MM-2014 | reverse complement strand
GCAATTAATTTCGCGCACTCGTTAATACAGCGTTAAAGCCGAAAGATAAGCTAATTAAAGCCGCAATTTGCGCCGGCACTTTGCAACAGTATCACAACGTCGATAAGATAAGGCCGACTATTATGTCCAGCGTAAGGCGTCGTATCCGCAGTGGTTATCCGCCTTTGCGAGCCGAACCGATGCTGAATTAGTGCAGGGGTGTTCCAATTGATAACGCGCGCGATAGGATGTCGGGGGTTGTTGCTGACTGCGAGCCGAGGCAGGCGGTGAGTGAGCCGCGCGGCCGCGATCGAAGCAGTTTGCTGCTTTATTAGAGTAAATATTTATTTTCGCGCTTTGTGCCGCGTCCTCGACGTCGACGATGCGACAGCCGCGAGAGAGGAGCGCAAGCACTCGTCTCGTGTCGTCTTCATCTCGACTCTTCGTCTTCGGCTCGACAAAGAGAATGTTTGCTTTGGGTGCGCGTCTCGTCGCGATCGATTATGTTCGGAGAAGGTTTCACTCCAGACGCGCTGTTTTGATAGGAGGGCTCTTTAAATGGGCATTCCACTAATAATATTAATCACGTTTGTATCACGCGGCCACGCAGTGTCATACGCGATAAGATTTGCGCTCGAAAATGTAGATGTTTTGATATCGGCCGCGATGATTGCGACGAGACGTTCGTTATTGTCGGACTTTTAATTACTTCTTCGCCGTGCTGGCGATTGGCGCGCTCGCGGCTCGCATGGTAATGCCCGCAGATTGCGTGTCAAGATTATCTCGACGGCTCGACGACGTGTACAACGTTGGAAACATTCTGCGGAGAATGGATTTTGTAATAATTATTCGTTATTTTAAGTCAGATATCTCGGCCGGTGAATTAAGCGCCGATTTCGTAGAGGCACGCCGACATGGAACGTTCACCGATCGCGACGGCTCGATTATCTAACGCTCGAATGCTAGATGGAGTCGGAGATTGCTTTCGGAAATTTTAAATTGGCTAATGCGTAGACAAAGAATTCAATCCGCATCGATTGCATTTCGACGGAAATCGTAGCCGGGGCGTTGCTAATATCACTCTTCTTTTTATCGCGTTCTTCTTCGGCCGCGCCGCGCGGTTTTTGCGGCCGCGAGAGCGCTCGTTTATTTTTCACTCGGCGGCGTCCCGCGTCGCGTTCCGAGGCCGCCATCTTGTCGAGCGGGCGGCGCGGTCCGCGCTCGCGATCAGCTTTTTGTCGTAATGCACGTCGCTGCACGCCGCACGAAGCGCGTATACTGGGTGTGCGCGTCGCTCTCCGGCGCGGCGCGCGGCGTTCGCGTCCGCGCTTTGCCGACGGTTCCCGTATAATACGAAATGGAATCGTGGCGCGTTTTGTGGTTCGCGCCGCTGGGTTCTTGCGCTCGCCGGTTCGCCGGCCAGACGCCGTTATTTTAATGAATCGTCGAGCCAACCGCGCCGCGCCGCCGAACGGTCACGCACGCAGCTGCGGCTAATTTACGATATCGACGGAATCAATTTCGCTTAAACAACGCGCCCAACATGGCCGCGCCACGTCGCCGCCCTGCCCCCGTGCTGATGCGGTCGCCTCTTCGTTGCAGGACATGGACTTGATCAAGGTGCTCTGGATGCAGGACGTGGATCTGGGCGTCTCGCTGAACGTGCCCGCGATTCCGGAGAAGCCGGAGAAGGAGACGAACGCCAGCCTCGTACAGTCCGCTTCCTCCAGCGTCGCGCAGCAGGATGATCTGGAGAAGCTCAAGACCCTCAAGGAGATCAACGAGGGCAGCATTAAGGTAAGCGCGCGGGCATTGCTTGACTGGCCGTATTAAGTGCAGAGGAATTTTGTCGGTTTTCTCTGGACAG
Organism: Ecitodaemon sp. MM-2014; assembly: GCA_030557295.1. Classification (NCBI taxonomy): domain Eukaryota; kingdom Metazoa; phylum Arthropoda; class Insecta; order Coleoptera; family Staphylinidae; genus Ecitodaemon; species Ecitodaemon sp. MM-2014. Next base: position 17,247 of record JARRAA010023665.1, on the reverse strand, counting down.
ATCGAACAGGATGCCGAAGACCTCGGCTCGCAAGCGGCGTCGGATCCCTGGGCTGGCCTGCCGTACACGATTGACACCGAGACAGGTTGGTGCTAGAATTTAATTTCCGGGTGGATGCCGCTGTTTGCTGTGAAATTACGAGGATCTGTCTGGCGGTTAAATTTACTCGCCATTAGCCACGGAGCCTCGAACTCTCCGGGGATTTCGAGTTGCATCTCTGGTCTATTATGTGCGGCGCGGGCACGATTTCCATTTCCATTTGTCCGCGCGCGCGGGTTCGATGAGTAATGATCGCACTGACAGCAGCCCGGCCGAGTATGAGGTGGCGTTTTTCTTTCGATCGCCGCGCAACCCTTGATGTCTCCCCGCGCGCCGGCCGCGCTCCTCCGCCATTCGTCGAATTCAAATCTCGTCGAGGTTGACATCCCCTCAGCGAGGCTCATCGCGATGTCGGGACGTCTCAATTTCGCTCTGCGCCGCGACTGCTTTCGCGGGCGCCGAAAATTTTCACCGGCCGACGGAATTTTCTCGTCCAATTCTCGACTTTCGGACCGCCGCGCGCCGCGCCGTGCCCGAAAGCGGCCCGAAAAAGTGTGCAGTCATCATGAATGTTGCTCCACATCGACGGCGCAGTCTTCGCGTCGGGCCGGCATCAACGATCATTTTATTATTATTGTAGAAGCACCTGTCTCGAAATTAACTCGCATCCTGCGCCCGAGAACATTCGATACACGGGGCCCGGTCTTTTGAGGAATTTTTTAAACATCCGCTGTGAGCAGAATTCGACAAAAAGTCGACTTGTTAGCTCGCCGAGCAACAATAACAAACGCTCGCGCTTGCAGTCGCTTCATTCGACTTGCTCCTTCGAGAAGAGGCGTAGGTAAATTAGGCGTCGAGACGTCGAAATCTCCGATCTAAAATGGAAAGTGTTTACATTAAGTGGTCGTTTTGTCGAGCGCCACCGCGCAGGGTAGGCGACGGCTCTGACCCTTCCGTGGAAATTTCGTCCGTGTCCGCCATTATCATTAAGATGTATCTGGATGTTCCATCGTTTTTACCTTTTTAAGTGGATTACCGAGACAAGCCGAGAGAAGAGAAAAGACGCGCGTCCCTCGCTCCTCTTTGTATCTCATCGAGCTGTCCGCCGAACGCATGTTGAACGGGCACTTGAGTAGTGGTTGACTAGACGAGTGGCGGGTCGAGCTCGAGAGGAGTTTAAAACTTTTCAAAGTCGCCGAGTCGAAGTGACCGTTTCGCCTTTTTCGCGTCCGCTTTTCTGCGCTCGCAAGCGCCGTCCGCCATCTTGCGCCTTGAGTAATGAGCGTGCCGAGCGAGCGCGATGCGCAAACGATCGTCAGTGATAAATCGCGCGCATCAGCACGCGTTAGGGATCGCATCCATTCGAGATAATGGAAACGGCCGCTCTCGCGTGCAGTTCCTTCCTCGCTTCCTTCTGGCGCTATCAGTCGAAAGCGCTTTTTCGTTGCATAACTTCGAGGGCCGCGCTTTCCGAGAGAAAAAAGAGCGCCGGCGCACAAAATGGCTGCGTCATTCTGAGATGTAATTATTGCGACGCCGCGGCTGGGGTCGGAAAGCGGAGGGTTCGATGCGCGGCGCGAAACCGAGCCGGCTCGGCGCGCGGAACGATAAAACGTTCGGCAGGACGAAAATAAATGTCTAGGGGTGCCGATCCGTCCATTTATTCCGCGCCAGGGGAGGGCCCCAGCCGAACCAGGACCCGCTTCCTGCTAGAAACCGGCGACGCCGACTTCGCGAGCAGTTGTGCGTGATATCCGCATCCTCTCTCTCTCTCGCTCTCGGCCCGCGGCATTGTTCGGCTCCGGGCAGCCATATTAGCTGCGCGGCGCAGGCGGCGCGTCCTGATTGGCTTCGAGCGCGAGGGCCGCCGCGAGACGCGAGCGCCGAAGAAGAACGCGCCGCAGATTGCGAGCGAATCGCGGCCGGTCGGCAACGCGCGCGCCGAGCGTATTGTTAATAATAATAAGGCGCGGTGCGGTGCGGTGCGCGAATTGTTAGCGCAGTCGGTTGGTGAATTTATCCGTGTCGTTGCGAAACAAAGGAATATTCTGCACGCCTCGCGGAGGTGCCTAGAAAGGTAAAGCTAGTCGTATTGATCTAATTTTCGTTTTGGAATTCATATTCCTCCGCCCGTAGTTCTTGTCGTTGCCGAGTCGAATAAATACGGTCTGGCCCTCGGAGGACTAGAGCGCGAAGCGTTCCAGAATCGTTAAGTCCACAATGGATTTCACATTCAATATTAATGAATTTCGTTTGTCATATTTTCCCCGCGCGCGCGTCTCCGAAAATAATATGCATTGTGTTTGCGCGGGCCGTGAGTTATGATTAATGGTGGCGCGGCGGGCGCGTCTCCCGGGATTCGAGCATGACCGGGAATTTTATTTTTCTCGCAAGCGCACCTTTCGCAACGGCGGAATAGCCGTGCAATCATTAAACATTGTGCCCGGAGCGACATTGTACGCGGTCACGTCTTCATTCCCGGACCCCGACTTTGGACGAATTCGATTTGAGCGCAGGAATCGTTCGATTCCGTATTTCATTGCGCATCTCATTGCGCGTCTTCGAGCGCAGTCAAGTCAAGTGCAGAGATTAGCGCATTGTGCAGCGACCCACATAGGTAATATCACGATTTATAGGCGAGAAGAACATGCTTAGCAAGAGTGAATTCACACAATTCGAGCATCTTGAATGTAATTGCTGAGCAATGCTGATTCGGGCGGTTTCCATTAGCCGCGTAACGCGCGGCGCGTTTATGCGACGCGTCGCACTTCTCGGCGACACTTTCTTCCTTCCTGCTTCGCTTCGCGGCTGTTTGCGGAGAGGCGTCTAGTAGTTTGCGAGTGTCCTCGAAGCGTCTTGACTCTCGTCGACAAGATGGCGGCGCGTCGGCCGCGTCGACCGCGCGCGCCTAACTGTGCACCGCGGCGGCGTCTTCTTTGATTTCGTTGTTTCTTCTCGGCAAATGGCCGCCGCGCGCGTTCATTAATCATCCGCTTCGAGTTTCATTTAAGCTCGCATCTCGGGCGTAATTAATTTCTTCGCTGCGCCGCGGTGCCCAGCCCGCATGCGCGCTCGAAATTAGCTCTCCGCGTGGCGTCTCGAGCTTAATAACTAATTATTCCGAAGTCCGCTTTGAAATTGTCGAATCATAGGCGCGCGTCGAAAGTGATTGTTTTAATGCGGCCGATCGAGTCGAAAAAATCCCATTACTCGTTTATTGCGGACCGAGCAGATCGAGATAATGTAATTATCGAGTTCCACGGATTAGAGATGGTGGTTTAAATTGGGCGCCGGTGGGCCGGGCCCAGCGCGGCCAGGTAGAAGGCCGCCCGCGTGCAGGTACGCCGGTCGCGGCCAATAAGCGCGCGGAGAGCGCGCCGGGCCGTAGCGGGGACGCGCGGCCCCGGGTTCTTGTGTCGGCGGCGCGCTCGCTCTTCAGTTCGGCGCGGACTTGCGGAGTCAGTGTGATGCTGCTGTATTTCGCCTTCGTGCGCGTCGCATTGGATTACATACAACCGGGTTCGTTAGCGACGGAAAGCGATCGAAAGTGACGCGACATTCGCGATTTGTTTCCGCGACAATTGCTCGAGCGCACGTGCGCCCGGCGTAGGTGGGGGCTGTTTATTAGTCGTGCGCTGTGTTAACGCTGCTCGTTTTTTTCGACCCGACTCGCAGGCGAATATGTGATAAAAAGCGAGTTGGACGACTCCCTCGACGGCGCCGACTTGCCCTTTCCGTTCCCGGAGTTCATCGACCATCTCCTTGATGAAGATTCGGACTCGGCCGTAAGTTTCGCGTCTCGCGAGGCGCGCGAGTTGTGATGCGAAATGCGCTTCTTGCACACAGATCGACAGCGCGACCGCCAAGGAACTCGAGCTCCTGGTGAAGCTATCCGCCGAGGCGGCCGCCGGTGCCTCCGCCGACGACGACGACGACGACGGCATCTACGACGAGGAGGCGTGCGGCGGTTCCCCGTCCTCGGACTTGGCCGCCAGCTTCGCCGCGCTAGGAACGCAGCCGACCGCCGGCGGCAGCGGCGCCGAGCCGGAGTCGGACCTGCTGCAAGAGATGATGCAGACGTCGCAGTTCCACCATCCGCATCACCGGGCGTTCCAAGTGAGTATTGCGGCGCGCGCGTTATCTGCCCCGAGCGCGATAATTGCGCCGCGCCGGCACACGTGCGTGCGCGCCGCTCAAGGCCGATGCGTATTGCGCTCCGCGTGTGCACAGGTGTATCTCGCGGTTTTCGCGTGTGCGTGAATGTCGCGATCACGGCCGCGGGTGCCGGCTGCCGGGATGTTCGAGCGCGGCCGCGTCGCCGAGGGGTGTCGGGCGGCGTGGCCTGTGTTTCCTCCACCCGGCGCGCCGGCCAATCGCGGCCGTTGCGCAATCGATCGTCGGGGCTTTCCACCCTCCGCCGCGCGCCTCCATGTTTGTTTGTAGCGCGATGCTCGATCTCTTATCGCGCCGCCAACGATACGCTTTGGCGAACGACATTTTTATCAGTCATCAGTCATCAGAGGAAAATTTCAAGCAGTTACTTAATTTCTTAATTGGCGCGAATATTTAAACTGTTTATGCGCTTGATTGATGCGTCAACCAGTCGCGCGGCAATTTCGTAATTAATAATTAATAGATAATGATAGAGGAGGCGGTTGTCGTGTGCGTGATTGCCGACGTGTGCCCTTGCACTTGCACCACGAGTTGAATGTCGCGCGTTACGCGTGTCGAATATAGCGGTCTTCGGGCATTTCGGCCTCCGAAAACGCGGAGTTACGTCGGCGCCGTAATTGTTGTAATTTTTCGGCCGCGTCGTCGTTGGCGATTGCGCAACGCCGCCGCCGCGTGCAGAAACGCTCTCAAGGTTCCCAGATTTCGAATAAAGTCGCCGTCCGACTTTTCGGGTGGGCTTGCTTTGCATGCGCGAGGCGACCCCGCGCGCGCTGCCGCTAATTATCGTGATGCGCAAACGTGTAATTTGTGACATGCCATTGATGCGGCGGCTCCGCGTGCCTCGTTTAGTTTGGTTGTAGTTTGGCGCTTCGGTGCGCGCGCGATCCACGCGTCGTTTTAACTGCGTTGCGCCCGCTCTTGGCGAGATTGTGCCGGGGGTGTTGATGATTTTTTGATTTCGACAAGGGGCTCTGCGATCTTTTGAAAGCGGTTTTCTCGGGAACGCTCTTCGCTGTCCGCGATGACAGATGATGCGCGTTGAGTGTCCGCGCGGGCGAAGGCGAGTCAGTCGACCCTTTGTGTGGCATTTTACGCGGCGGTGAGTTCATTAGTTGTTCTTGGTTGAAACGTGCGTGCGATCTAACGCCGAGAGCGAGACAACAGGTGCGCGACGCGCGGACGACGCTGAAAGTTAAAACAAACATTGCCGCGTCGCGAGCGCCCTTAAGCTAATCGATCGCCTTCTTCCCAGGGTCGCATGCCCTTCGTGCGCACGATGAGCGTCGAGCAGCGATGGCAGGACCTGGCCAACATGCTCAGCCTGCCGAATCCCCCCGAGGGCGGCTCCGTGCACCAGCATCCCTTCTCGCACCACCACCACCATCACCACCACTTGCACAACTTCAGCCACCCGCACGGCCATCATCATGGCATGGGCGCCTACGGCGCGGACCGCAGCGTCCTGCTGCACAACGCGACGCTCAACCCGCCCATGGGCGACCTGAACGCCACCTCGGCGCCCGCTCCGTACTCGACGATCGGCGGCACCAACATGGGCAACGCCGTGGCCACGTCCATGAATCTCACGAACAGCAGCGAGCCGATGGCGGACACCGTCGCCGGCGCGCTGTACAAGGTCGAGCCGTCCGGCCACGACATGTACTATTCGAACGGCAGCGGCGAGTTCAATCAGACGGACGGCTTCATCGCCTCGTTCCTCAACGACGAGGATCTGCTGATGGACATGGCGCTGAACGAAGGCATGTACACGATGCGGATGCTGGACAGCAACGGCACGGGGGCGAACTTGACGATGGGCGCGCCCCCGGCCCCGGGCGGCGGCGGCGTCGGCGTGCCGCCTGCGGGCGCGAGCGTGCCCGCCGCGACGCACGTGAGCCGGATGGAGTCGGAAAGGATGGACACCTCGAGCGACAGCGCCGTCAGCTCCATGGGTTCCGAGCGCGTGCCGTCCATCAGCGACGGCGAGTGGTGCGACGGCGGCTCCGATTCGGGTCACACGGCCGGCGACCACTACTCCGACTATCGGTCCGATTACCACTCGTAAGTTTGCGTCTTCGCCGGCGTGCCTGGGCGCGCGTTAATTGCTTTGTTCGATGTCCCCAGCAAGTACAGGCCGTACGACTACAGCTACTCCGGCCGACAGCACTCGCTGCCCCCCGGCGCCCCCTCGGCTTCCGCCCCGGCGGAGGCCAGCCGCTTGCCACCTGTTGCGCAGAAGAAACATCAAATGTTCGGCAAGCGCTGCTTCCAAGAGCATCAGGGCGGCGCGAGCGCTGTCCTGCCGCATCCCCCGGTGCCCATCAAGTACGAGTACGTCGACTGCGCGAACGCTTCCGTCTACACGCCGCCCGCCCCCATACCGGAGACCTCGGGCAAGCACGGCGACGCCAAGTATTCGTGCTCGCTGGAGTTCAGTCGGCAGCACTATCTGCCGCGCAATCACCTGGAAAACGTGCAGCACAATCACACCTATCACCTTCCGGCCGAAAATACCGGCGCGATGCAGCGCCCCGTCAGCCGCGATAAGCTGAAGGCGAAGAAGTCCGAGGAGGAGCACCTGACGCGCGATCAGAAGCGCGCGCGTGCCCTCAGCGTGCCCATCACCGTCGACGACATCATCAACCTGCCGATGGACGAGTTCAACGAGCGTCTCTCCAAGTACGACCTGAGCGAAGCGCAGTTGAGTCTCATCCGGGACATCCGTCGACGGGGCAAGAACAAGGTGGCGGCGCAGAACTGCAGGAAGAGGAAGCTGGACCAGATACTTAATCTTGCCGACGAGGTCAAGGAGATGCGCGACAGAAAGTTTCGTCTCGTCAACGATCACGAGTTTCTGACGGCGGAGTCGCAACGGATCAAGGATAAATACCAGCAGTTGTATCGGCACGTCTTTCAGGTAGGCTTCCGCGCGTTTCGGAACGTGTCCGTGTTCGTGCGCTTGATAATGTTGGTTTGTTGTTCCGAACAGAATTTGCGAGATCCCGACGGCAATCACTACTCCCCCTACCAGTACAGCCTGCAGACGTCCGCGGATGGCTCCATCCTGATCGTACCGCGCGCCAATAACGGCGTCAACAACCCCGAGTGCAAGGAGCGGCAACAACAGCATCCGGGACATAAGGATTGAAGGGATGGGGCGGGGCGAGGCGACTCGATGTTTTCAACTTTTCGACGATGCGGCTCTTTCGGACGCCTTGACGCGCGTCGAGTTCGCGTTCAGTTCGCGTTTAGTCTACAACGAATGCTTTATTTTAATTTAGTTGTTTGGGAGTAATTTTTCAGTTTTCCGTTTCGATTTCTTGGATCTTTTGGAATGAACGTTTCGTTCTGGCGGTTGTGGAACTGACGATGAGCCGTAGACGCAACAAAGTATATTTTTATAAATTCACGATTTCAGGTGATCAAGTGATCGATTTGCCTTTAAGATTAATGATTAATATTTATATACTGTGCGACGAGCAGGGGTTTGGGAGCGGGAGCAGGGGGCGGGAGGGGAGCGGGCGGCGGGCGGCCGGCGGCGGCGCCCCAAGGTGCTGCCGGAAGCGACGCAGTGAGACGTACTACACATTTACACACGCATACACACACGATAGGCTAACTATTTTTTATATTCGGAATAGTTTTTGTACATTGTATATAGTAGTTCTTGTACGATAGGAAGGTCCACTAATAAGTAACTGATAAGAATCGCGTAATTCTGTTTCTCTCGTGCTAAGCATTGTCGGTGGGCATAGGTGGGCATATTTGGAATATCGCATGCTGTTGTCTCTTTTATGTATTACATAATATTATGTGCGCGCGCACACGATTGCAAACAATTCGCGCACCACGCCTGTCGTGCGGGTCTGGTGCGCCAACATAGATCTCTATGTAATGACATTGTTCTTCATCATTTAGCCATGTAAGATCACCAGTGCTAAATAAATTTGATGGTCACATTAATTTCGCAGCAAAATGTGCGAGAAAATTGTGATAGTGTTTTTTTTTAACATTACGGCTCCTAGCTCTATCGTTTGAATGCCAATTTGACGCAATACCTGCGGGAATTGAACGATGCAAGCCAAATTAACCGGTTATCAGTTTAACCGGTTATTTTTGCTGACGATTTAACCTGACGGTTAAAACTGCCGCAAAAGTACCGGTTATTAAAATAACCGGTTATAGGAGTTTTTGCGTTATGTTGATGTAATAACAGTGTCAACATCCGATGGTAGGATCCAAAATTGTCAAGAACCGGTTCTCTAGAGTATTATTAGTGATCCGGTTTTATATGTATATAAAACACACTCACTTATGAAACGGTTCGCTTATAAATCCTGTTTGGCTGCAAATTTTAAGGCGCTTGCGATACGCCCGTTAGGCTCGTTACTAGAACGACTAGAACTTTGGGTTGCATACGTTATAGAGTGTTTGATTTAAAACCATGAAACATCAACCCAACCTACGAACGCTACGAACACAACGACTGTCGAAAGTCGAAACTGATTGTGTGAAATCGCCGAGTTGAATCGCGCTGATGTTTGGTGCGTTTCGAACATTCGGCATTTTGCGTGGCGCCACCCACCTTCGGTAAATATAGCGAATCGTCCATGTGAGCGTGTGCAACGTACAGAAAGCAGATTCACGATCGGCGACGCGACTCACTCTAACCTCCAATTTGGTCCTTGTGTTTTGTTTCATCTCGTCGCCGCGTACATCGACCCTCCGCGCATTTCTGTCGTCGCTGCCTCGATTTGTGCGGTTCCTTCGTTGCGCGTTGCTCCTACGAGTAGAAAAGCGTCTCTTTTGCAAGCGTCCACATCTCGAGCTTGGCGAGAAACAAAATCCCGCGTGAAAATGGCGTTCAAGTACCCCGAAGCCCGCCGCGAAGATCTCGTCGAGGATTATCACGGAATTCAGGTAGAAACGCGCCCTTATTCGCTTATAAAACAGTTGAGGACCAGGAGTAATTAATATCCAATAGGTTCCCGAACCGTATCGCTGGATGGAAGACCCCGATTCCGAGGAGACCCAACAATTTGTCAATGCGCAGAACGCAATCACTCAGCCATTCATCAGCGAATACAAGTATAAGGAAAACATCAAGGCACAAGTCACCAAGCTGTGGAATTATCCCAAGTGTTCATCGCCGTACCGTGAGGGCGACAGATATTATCAGTATAGAAACACCGGATTGCAGAATCAGAGTGTGATTTATCAATGGAACATCAAAGATAGCAAAGATGAGGCTAATGTGTTCCTAGACCCCAACTTATTCTCAACAGATGGAACAATCGCGCTGTCTGGCACCAAGTTTTCTAAGAATGGCAAAGTTTTCGCGTATGGCCTTAGTGCCAGTGGCTCAGATTGGTTGGACATCAAATTCCGAAATGTCGATACTGGCGATGACTACAATGAGACTTTGAAGAAAGTCAAGTTCAGCTCGATGACATGGATGCACGACAATGTGGGCTTCTTCTATGGTGCCTACATTGATAAAGAAGGCAAAGCTGATGGATCCGAAACAGATTCCAATGAATTTCATAAACTTTACTATCACAAATTGGGTACTGATCAATCGGAAGATGTCATGGTGGTTGAATTCGAGGATCCACAGCTGAGAATGTAATGGAATTATTTCAAATGATCAGGCAAAGTTTTAAATGCATTTTTCTCGCTTCTAGCGCTTCGTCGGTGAGCTATTGTGGAAATTACTTGGTGGTGACCGCGATTAAAGGTTGCAAGAATAATTTGGTGTATTTTGCCAAATTGGAAGGTGGAATCACTGGCAAACTGCAATTGACGCCCGTCGTGACCGAGTTGGAGGCCGATTACGATGTGAGTTTCATTTGTATGGACACTGTGCACTGGTACAGTTCTCTTTGTATTTCAGTACATAACGAACAACGGCTCCAAGTTCTTCTTCCACACAAACAAAGACGCGCAGAATAATCGCATCGTCGTGATCGACTTCGACCAGCCATCCAAGGAGAATTGGCAGAATCTGATTCCGGAAGATCCGAAGGATGTCCTCGACTGGGCGAAACCCATCGACGACGACAAGCTGGTTCTGTGTTATCTCCGAGACGTCAAGGTAATTTAAATTATGCAGCGCAACTAACTACGCACAGCGACCACTAACGACCTGCGCCTCTCGCAGCACACGCTGTCTCTCCACAAGCTGGAATCCGGGGAGAAGATCATGGATTTCGACGTGGACCTCGGCACGATCAACGGAATGTCCGGCAAGAGAGATCACCACGAGATGTTCTACAGCTTCATGTCGTTCCTCACGCCGAACATCATCTACAAGGTGGACTTCGGCGGCGGCGAAGCGAAGCAGAGCGTCTTCCATCAAACCAAGGTCGGCGACTTGGACGTCACGAAGTACGTCAGCAAGCAGGAGTTTTACACCAGCAAGGATGGCACTCGCGTGCCGATGTTCATCGTGCACAAGAAGGACTTCGTCATGGACGGTTCCAGGCCCTGCATGCTGTACGGATACGGAGGGTTCAACATTAACGTCACGCCGTCCTTCTCCGTGTCGCGATTAGTGTTTGTCAATCATTTCGATGGGTGTTTCGTCGTGGCAAACATTCGCGGTGGCGGGTGAGCACGGGGAGCGCTCGACTATTTCTGTACGTGACGAGATTTTATCGTTTCCAGTGAATACGGTGATAAGTGGCACAACGGCGGGCGTTTTGCCAACAAACAGAACTGCTTCGACGACTTCCAGTGGGCAGCTAAGTATCTCATCCAACAGAAATACACCAATACACCGAAGTTAGCAATTTTAGGAGGTTCCAATGGTGGTTTGCTAGTTGCCGCCTGCATCAATCAAGCTCCGCATTTGTTCGCCACTGCAATCTGTCAAGTCGGGTAAGAGTTGTTCGTTTCGTTCTTTCCGCCATCGCTCCAATGTTCGACGCATTTCTTCGGGTGCTTCGCAGGGTTCTCGACATGTTGCGCTACCACAAGTTCACCATCGGCTATGCGTGGAAGTCGGACTACGGCTCGTCGGAAACCAAGGAAGGTTTCGAATATTTGCACAAATATTCGCCGCTGCATAACATTCGCGTGCCCGAGGGCGACGTTCAGTATCCGTCCACCTTGCTCTTGACCGCCGATCACGACGACCGCGTCGTGCCGTTGCACTCGATGAAATTCATCGCGGAATTGCAGCACACCGTCGGAAGGAGCCCCAAACAAAGCAAGCCGCTGATGGTGCGGGTCGAAACCAAAGCCGGCCATGGAGCTGGGAAACCGACCGCAAAACTGGTACGATGCCGCAACCGAAGTTGCAGAAATAGCGCGTGACATGCCCGCTTGTTTTCAGATCGAAGAAATCACCGACACGCTCAGTTTCATTGCGAAGACTTCCAATTTGCAATACGTCGAGTGAACCAACTTGTCATGGAACGTAAGTACATTCTCCGGACGTTTCTCGCGCATTGTGTAACGTATCGCTCAGGAATTTGAATTTTAATATAAGATCCTCCGTAATACGAATATAATTTATTAGAATTTAGAGTAACAGTCAAACGATGGTGGGGTCATCAACATCCAGTGTTGCAGCAGTGCTACGTCGCCGGTTTTTGCGGCAATAAGTCCCGCCAGGACGGCGAGATGATGAAGCGCTCCTTGATTTCGCCCAAGTTAGTCATTACAGCGTCCTGCCTGGATTCCACGGCTTCTGGCATTGCCATCAATTCCTGAAAGAAATGAATGATCAAACGCATAATTTGTTTTTACGTGACATCTACCTCTGTAAATGATGCGCCTTCCACCGAATCCAAATCGTACCACAATTCGCCGATAACGATTTGCATGCGGCCCGACTTCCTCTTGACGATTTTCCCGATTTGTCCCTCGACCATTTGGTCCAGCGTGTAATCCGTGACCTTGCCCTCCTCGTCGAAGCCTCTGCCGGGCATGGAATCCGGCAGTTTGACTAGGGAGTACGTCACGTTCGCGTCGCTAAATTGTGTGGGGTCATGGAAAGAACACTGGCTGAATTCGCTGCTCAATTTGTCAGTCTCGTTAACTTCTTGCTTCACTTTGATGTCGTGGAGGGGCTGGGGCGCAAATGTCGTGAAGAAGTTTTGCTTGTTCTTCGACAAAGGCAAGACAACTGGTTGATACTCATCATGATCCGTTTCCTTATTGTGTTGTGTTCCGTTATCTAGTAGATCAGAAATCACCTTCGCTTCTTCTTGCAAGTCAACCTAAAATTGTTGTTATTGTTGACAATGATTTTGATTGTTGCAATCTAATCGTAAGGCCTACATTCCAGACCGCATCAGCAGTAATTGTTGGCTTCTCCATGCCGGCAGAAGGTTCTCCTCCACCATCCCTTGCATCTGAGCTTCTCGAAGAGTATGTCGACTCCCGTTTGATTTCCATTGTGCCCTCGGAGAATATGCCGGTGGACTGGACGAAGCGAGAGGCTTCGCCATCGCGTTTTTTGAATTCTTTCGATTGCTTCCTCACATTCTTCCGTGTCCCATCCGAAGATAAGTTTCTTGATATATTCGAACTACGTTAATGCTCCGATTCATTGAAATAATTACTAGGCACTTACGGTACGGCTTTGCCCTTGTTGCGGACTGCATTCACGTTCGGAGCGAAAACCTTTTTTGGCTTGGACGTAGCAGCACCAGAGAGGAGCAAATCTCTTGGTCGACCTAATGACGTCAATCTTGCGTTCACTTGTTTTATGCTGACTTCTTGTTTCGGCTGTTTTTCTGACATTTTGTAGCGGTTCCTGTGCGCTTCTTATCCTAGGATAACTTGATTAAACTGTTCTCGTTTCTACGAAACTTCAGCTGTTTGCACGTGTAAACGGTGTAAAGCGAGAACCGAGACGCCACTGCATGGAACGACTACCGTCAGGGGGCGCTGACGAAAAATTGACGATTTACGTTTGGTTCAATTTGAAACTCTAGTTAAGACGCTAATTGTAACTTATTTATTATAGTAAAAATTTCAGGTTAACAATTTTCTATCTGCACAAGCAATGCATCCAAATCAACTTGCAACTGTTCCAGTTTAAAACTCTGCACGCACTGCACGAATTCGACAACGTCCAGTTTGATTTGCAATCGAATTTTAGCCTCGTCACTGGACCCTTGCAAGGCGCCGGTCTCCGCTGACCCGACATTCCTCGATTTCAATCTTTTCAGTGACTCCTCCGTTTTGAAAACAGCATTCAAGACGCTGCGCACCATTGAATTGTATTCGTGAATGGCGCAAAGCAACAACTGGTTCATAACTTCGCTGTGTTCGGTGCTAATTGACGCGCTGAGAAGTTTAATTTCTTTGAATGCGTCTTTGACATACGAACTCGCGCGTTGCGGCAAACTTCGATTCGTTTTCCGATAGAGTCTCGGAATGTCCGACACGTTCTTTAAATCATCTTTCATTTTGCTAATATGATATTTGACAAGATACTCAGCAACTTGTGTGTGCAACGTCGCGAAATCTTCTCGCATCTTGTCCTCTAAGCTGCTGCGAATCGAAGTATCAATGGCAACATCGATTTTGACAAATTTACGAGTTATTTTCTCAGTCAATCGTTGCAGATCAGTTATCAACCACACCGCAAGCGTGACGTTTTCTTGGGCTCTCGGAAATTGCCGCAATGCAGTCATCAAGCCCTCACGCACCCAGACGGAATAACGCGACACTAATAACATCACGGACTTTACAAACTGTTCGCTGATAATACTCATAAATACTTTGTCACTAAACAAGTACTTGACCAACACATTCAGTGCTAAGCTAATACCCAATTTAAAGTCTTGCTTCGCATCAACCGTCCTGCACACTTTCACCAGTTGAAACGCGTCCGCAAAGTGCGAACATTTCTGCACAACCAACTCGAATGCGGCTGAAACGTACTGATGGCGTATCTCGTAGTAAACCAATAGATTAAATCGCTTTAGGTGTTCTATAAAACTGTGATGCTCTTTGTGCAACTGTTGATTGCCGTACGCCGCGCCGATTTCCTGTAGAAATTGATGCGTGTGATTGAAATGCTTGAAGAACGCGTCGGGATGACCCGCAGCAGTTATGCTGAGCACATTCGTCCTCAGCAGTTTATCCACCACGTTCCAGTAGCAATCCAAGATTACGTCCAAGTCGACGTTCTCGCTCCTGTTGGCGAGAAAACCGATGTAGATTCGTTAACACGCACGATTGTATTGTACTAATTTTGTACCTTATGATTTTGACGAGTAACTTCAAGTCATCGTCCAAAACTCTCAACGCCTGCGAGTAAACGAGACTCATGTCGTTTCCGCAGGCGCGGAGATTCGCCTCGCACAAAACGGGAAGAATTTTTGGCTTGATCAGGTTCTCGCGAATAATTTCCCGTAAGCAATCCAACATGCCAAGAAAAACAAACATGTCTATGATTCTTGTCACTTGGTTTTGATTACCTGTGGCATAAGCTTTGATAAACGCTTTTTGTAAAATTTTCTTGATTGGCATATCCACTGCAGGCTTCTTCTCACTGCTCGAGGAATTCAGGACGTGCAATTCTTTGACAATGAATGCATGAAATGCATATTTACACACAAACCGCTCCAATTCATCAAAGTCAATGTCATCGTTATTCATTAACAATTTCACCACGTTTTCAGTGTGTAATAATACAGAATTATACTGTTGAATTGTCATTAGAACATGCTTTATCTCTCTGATATTTTGATAATTCACTTCAGTTGTGGTGTACAAGCTAATTGTATCATGTACCCTTTTCGTAATTATCTGCAGTTAAAGCATAATCAATCAAACTCTTAATGTGCAAATATACTGTCACTCACATGTACTTCTTCTCTCAATTGTGCAAGGGGACTTTGCAGATTATGTATCTTTTTGTATAAACTTTGCAATTGTTCAGCAATTAGTATAACAGCATCAGTTTTCTCCTTCAGAACTGTTGTCATCATATTTGCATTTTTGTTTTTCATCTCGTTCAGTGAATATAGAATTGCTTTTAAGTCATTGCTCTCGGTTTGCTTGTTCAGAAAATCATCTAAGTCAAACTCTGCCTACAAACATACCACAAAATTAAAAACTTAAATAAGATTGTGTACATTTCTATGCATACTTTGCAGAAATCACCAAATGAATTATTCTCTTCCATTTCTTCGATTAAAACTGTGAGTAATTCGTAGTCGAACGTTCCACGTTTGCAATTATTGATGCTTGCTTTGGCTTTAGGCTGGAATCGCTGCAATCCGTAAAACGCCTGAAAGTAGGCAAATTGCGTCAGTTCGTCAGCTGGCGATCATCTTCCAATCTGTGCACTCTGTTAGGCCTTACCTTGGTCGCCTTAATCTAAAACGACGTCGGTTTGCGAGACGAGATCAGAGCGAGGAGACGACTGAAACAGTCATATATTTGTAAGCATGCGGACCAATAAAATTCGCCTAATTTGAAAAATCTCTGCGCCACCTAGCGCATTTGAAACCAAACACACGTGTCTCTTTCACATGGTGTCACAGACTTTCTCGTATTGTGAGTTTGCGTCCCGTGGAATTGAATTTTCTGTCCATTGTATTCCTTGATTTGCGCGGCGCGTGCCGAGCGAACGAGTAATTTCCACAAATAACGCGCGCACTTATCCGATCGAAATCGATTAGCGCACCAAACTGCCGATTCCATGCCCACATTAAACAAGTTGGAGAAGTTCGCCAAAGACAAGAGCAACAAAGTGAAACAAATCATGGACGCCCAACCCGGGGAGGACAAATCCGTCGTGGATAAGATCCTCGGGGACATCAGCAAGTCCTCCGCGACCAAGCAGCTCATCCTCGGCACGTCTTCCGGTTGGATCACCGGCTATGTCTTCATGAAGGTGGGCAAAGTCGTGGCGGTCGCCATCGGAGGTGGGATCATCTTGCTGCAGGTTGCCAACGAGAATGGCTATGTCAAGATCAATTGGAACAAAGTCAACAAGAACCTGGACAAAGTCGCCGACAAAGTGGAGGAGAAGATCACCGGCGAGGGCCCCTCTTGGACCGACAAGGTATGCGTGAAACAGCCCTCTTCGCAAATGTACATGTCACCAATGTCTCGAATGCTTTTCAGATAACTGCCTTTGCAAAAACTCATATGTCTTTCACTACCGGATTCGTTGGGGGAGTGTTTCTTGCCTTTGGCTGTGTGTAGTCACTAGAAAACTTGCCTAACAATAACTAGGAATAGAAAGAATTCGAAATAAATGAGCGACGAACTTGTTAGACGAATTGTTGTTAGAATGTTAAAGCAGAGGAGTGTTTGTTTGCAGATGGAGCGCTTTGTTGATAGGCGCATGGACCAGGCCGAGAACATCGTGCGAAAGAAGCAGCAGAAAGTCAAGTCGTGGTACAACGTGCACATTAACGGCGAAGAGGTCTTCAAGATGAGGGAGTCGTACATTTTTTACGCGTCCTTTGTGGCCGGCTTATGCTTTGGCTTCGCCACTTCCTAATGATATGCACGGAATGTAGTCAAGTTAGCTGCGAACGGCACTTTTGTTGTTACCGTTCCGATGCGGAATTCTTCCAATTATTGTACACTTAAAGTATTGCACTAATAATAAACGTTAATTCAATTTCTATTTACATTAGTCGCTTTTCATTCAGATTAAAATTTCAATTTTGTGTTGATTTTATTAATAAACACAATTGTTATTATAGAAAACGCCTGGTTTGATTGGTTTCGGCGCCAATATGCATCGGAGTGTGGAGAAGGAAATTATCTTTCAGTGTGGCGAGCGAGTTGCTTCTAAATTCACCGGGGAATGTTGAAAATTACGATTTCGAGTGCATAAACGATTCGAGCGCCATCTCATGAACATAGATCCAACCACATTCACGTGCGCCGCGTAACCTCATAATAGCAGCATGTTTCAAACTGTGAGAACTAAAAACGCTAAAAACCAGTGCTTATAATAAAAATTAGTGTTTGCGTCTAAATAAAGCCCGAATACAAGCAAAATAAAGTTACTAACGGAGCCGACTTTGCAGAACCTCCAAAAAGATTTCG
>JARRAA010023661.1:0-10968 GCA_030557295.1 Ecitodaemon sp. MM-2014 | reverse complement strand
CGGAGGCAATGCCGCTGCGTGAACCGCTTCCCGCACAGCGTGCACAGAATGGGCTTGACCTCGGCGTGCACGACTCGGTGCTGCCGGAGGAACTTCATCGCCGTGAACCGCTTGGGGCACTTCTCGCACGCGAACGGCCGCTCCTCGGTGTGCGTGACTTGGTGCTTCTTCACTTCTTCGGGGCGACGAAAACCTTTACCGCATATCCTGCGATAAAATAGGAAACATATGCCGAATTAGCAGGAAAGGCAGAGACAACGATCGAAGCTCACTCGCAAATGTGCGGTTTTTGATCCGTGTGCGATATCTGATGTTTCGTGAGATCCCACTTCAGTCGGAAGCATTTCCCGCACGTCGTGCACAGGAAGTCGCGCTTATTATTGTGGACGAGCATGTGCGTTAACAGTCCCGATTGCGCGCTATAATAAAAGATATTTTTGCGTAGAAAATTCAATTGTTTTTCAACTTTTTTTCAGGTTTCACTTACATAAACCCTTTCTTACACACTTGGCATTGATAAGGCATCTCCCCCGTGTGTATCCGCACGTGTATCTTCATATAATCGTGTCTGTAAAACTTGTGGCAATGTGGACAAGCTTCTCTCCTACTCATGCTCGCCCTTGACTTACTGCAAGAAAACAATAACTCGAGAATTTTTCAATTTCACTGCGCATTTTTCACAATAAACCATTTTTAGACCAACTCACGGTTTTTTCACCTTAACAGTTTGACCATCCTTTGTAGAACTCACTGATTTAACAACTAGCTTAACATTATCCTGACTTTTAACAACTTCCTCTTCAACATTCAATCTACTCCGAGCCTCCTGCATCTCACCCATTGAAATCATAACTGGCTCAACAACATGCAGTAAATCTTTTGTGGGCAATATTGCAGTGTCAATTTCACAGTCTTCATCAACATCCTCGTCAATATCTTGCTTAATATCTTGAATGAGATTCAACTCCTCCAAGTCCTGAATATTAGGCACACCGTCCTGTGTGTTAATGGAAACGTTCCTCAGCGGATCCTTCACGTCCAGATTGATACACGCCTTAATGTTTTCCACTGACTTATTGCACATTAGATGAAAGCGGAGAGCCATCTCAGTTTTGAAGAAACATGCGAAACATGATAGAAACCTCTCTGATTCGACGTTCAGTTGATCAAACTAGGTGCATATTAATACAGATTAGTACAATTTAATAGTTTAAATAGAAAAACTATCAAACTTACGTTCGACAGAATTTTTAGGGCTCCTAAAAGTGTGATGTCGATGCCAACTTTCGGCAGTGGATCAGAAATGGATGGATTGCCGCCCATGGGTAGTTCTTTGAGGCAAATTATGCATAAATCTTCTAATTTGTGTCTGAATAACGGATTTTCATCTTCAAAATTTGCGGAATCCATGGTTTAGGGGGGATAATTTCTAAAAATTGAAAAGGGCGAAAAGCGGACTTAAAAACACAACAAACTCTAAGGTTATGTTTGGGCCCCTTTCAGAGATATACCGAGTGTACGAGATAGAAGTATTATTGAATAGTTTTTGGATGTTTAAACATAGTTTAAATGTGACTTTGACAAGATGGCTGCCAACGTCCGCCATTTGAAATTTTCGCAAACTTCCCATTCCGACACCCGAAAAATTCCCCGTTGCAAAGAAAAATGAATATAGCGCGGTCCCAAGCACCGAACTTATTCAAATTCGTAATAAGGCCCCTAACCAAATCGAAATGTTACTAGTAAGTGCGCACAACCTCACTTGAGCACCCTTCTTGATGCTTTTTTTTTGGGGGCAGTACAACGGACGGTCCAGAATTGACCTTCATAATGGTGAAGCCCGACGGGGTTCAGCGCGGGCTCGTCGGAAAGATCATCGACCGCTTCGAGCGCAAGGGTTTCCAGTTGGTCGCGCTGAAGCTGACGTGCGCCAATAAGGACCTCCTCCGCGAGCACTACAGCAATATTAAGAGCAAGCCGTTCTTCTCGAGCATCATCGACTACATGTCGAGCGGACCCGTGGTGCCAATGGTGTGGCAGGGCGAGGGCGTGATCGCCGCTGGGCGTACGCTGTTGGGCGAGACCGATCCGGCCAATAGCAGGCCGGGCACCGTGCGCGGAGACTTCGCCGTCAACGTGTCGCGCAACGTGTGCCACGGGTCGGACTCGGCGGAGACGGCCAAGCGCGAAATCAAGCTCTGGTTCGATAACAATTTCTACGAGTGGAACTCGATGCAAAGGAAATGGTTAAGTGGCAATTAGACGATGTGAAGAATTCGGAAATTCGAACAAAACCCATCGATCACGTTTCTGGTTAATGGAAATTTGAGGAACATAATGTTTTGTCATCAAATCATTGCGATAACAATACATCGAAGTAGCGTACGGATGTGCAGGTTCTGGTACTGTTTTACAGTTTCCTGCATTGCGCGTCTTATGTCCTTCGAGGTTAGAGGTAGGCCTGCCAACCGTAAAAGAGTTTGGAGAGATTCGAAGGCTCCCTGGCTTGTTGGATCAATCTGTCGACCTGGGTCTCGACGCTGGTGTTGCTGCCAGAGTCCGTGCCCAACAAACGATGGCGCAGCCTCGCCAACGCCCTCTCGGCGGAGACGTTTGTTTCGGCATCATCTAAAAACGACATAACCACAATATGTAACCGTCGAAACCATTAAAACAAACGCGCAATCCTTACCGTCAGAAGTAAAGAATTGACTGTCGTTCTTGCTATCGTCGTCCAACTGCTTGCTGTACGCCTGCGTGGGCGTGATCGACCAATCGTAAAGGGGATCGTACAGCAGCACCTCGACGATCGTCTGAATGGTAATGACGTTCCTCCTCAGCACCTCCATGGTCTGCTCGCACGTCTTCCGGAACGTGCCCTCCACCCCGCACACGCCCATGCCGTCGACGAAGTCCCGCGTCAGCCGGAAGGGCACGGTCTCCGGCGTGGGGAGGATCTTCCCCATCTCGAACGCGATGCCGAAGTCGATGTGCACCACCTCGGCGGTGGTCTTGTCGACGAGGATGTTCTTGACGTGCCTGTCGCCGATGCCGAGCACGAAGCCGCACATGCTGCTCACGGCGACGCTCTGCGTGTACGCCTTCCGCCGCTCGTACCAGACGGTCGGCTGGAGGAAGTTCGTCTCGAAGAACTTGTGGAACACCGGATGGATCTTCTCGCAGATGTTGAGGAACGTCCGCAGCCGGACCTGCGGGCCCTTCGGCACGGCGTCCTTGATCTCCAGCCGCGCCTTGTCCATCTTCTTGTCGCGCGGATGGTAGTGCGCGTGCGCGTCGGCGAGATACTCGCCGATGGGCATCGAGTCGCTCACCCACTCCAGCACCCCGCTGCGCTTCGACAGCGGGACGACCTTGTACGTGCGTATGGTGAAGTTCAGCGTCTCCTTGTTCGCCCTGAGCAGCTCGTTCATGATGACGAACACCTGCTGCATGACGGCGTCCTGCCGCATGTCGTCCTGCCCCTTGACGAGCAGATAGCGCGCGACGCCGTCCGCCCCCACGCACTCCAGCCGCTTGGGCGCGTTGACGCCGCCCACGTTGCCGAACTCCTGCTTGAACTTGTGCACGCCCACGATGCTCTTATAGTTCAGGCTCGGACGGTAGGGGAGGTTGTAGGTTGGGACCAACGCTGCGGCGTAGTCCTTTATGCCGTACACTTGCAGCGTCCTTGGGATCTTCGTGATTGAGCCCTCGTTGGGTTTCGCCTTAAAATACGCCAGCTCGATCAGGGCCGTGGCGAGGCTTTCGTTTTGCTCCACGGTGGTTTTCAACTCGGGCACTTCGCGCAGTCTGTCGACGAGTTCCGACGCTCCGGTGATGCGGGATTCGTTCGAGGCGGTCTTAGCGTTCTCCTTGGAGTAGTGATCGTCTTTGTTCGTGTTGGCGACGGAGAGTATGAGGGGGATTGCGTGGTGGGGGTGCTGCTTCGCGCAGTTCTCTGTAGAAGTCAATAAATCTTTAGCCGGGCCAATTACGTAAATAATTTCGACATTTTTTAGATGTGATTTAGTCATTTTTAGGTTAGAATCTGCTCACAATTACCTACCAAATCAAAATATTCTAAGACCGAGATGGATGAAGAACCGTCAAAAACTGTCTACCTCAAAACATGTTCATGTACTTACCAATCAAAAGATTAATACACTTCGAGAATCGGTCATTTTCAATGGAAATGTGCGGCACAAGTTGCGGCAACATCGTGAGAATCTTATAACTTTCGATCTGCAACAGCTTCTCTTCGATTTCGGCGTGAACAGCGTCGTTATTCTTGTTCTCAAGCCACAGCGAGAATATCCGAAAGATTTCCGCTTGAACTTCCGTGCTGTACTTCATGTTGAACAAATAATACCTATTGATGACACCGCATTAATCACCGATGCCTTTCGAGTTCTATCGAGGAGGGAAAACTTACTTAATAGCGACTTTAAGGAAAGTATCGCGCTCGGCGTGCTTCGCTTTCACGTCGATCTCATCGATCTTCGTCAATCGCTCGTAAGTAACGATCGCCTTCTTAACATCTCTGGACATATTCGGCAGCGCTTTCAACTTATTCGCCGTCCCGATCATCTTATTCATCGAGGCGACTTTGCGGGCGAACTCGGGCGACTTGATGCTCCTGCTTATCTGCAGAAATATTACGTGAAACCGTCGATTGCAGCAGTTCAACAATAAATAATTTACTGACATGTTGATACTCTTCGTCCGCAAACTTGGCCAGGGTGTTGTAAACGTCGTGGATCATGTCGAACTCGCTGTGATCAATCTGCCCGCCGTCGCCATCTTGATTGTTCAAAATGGCGACGCACGGAAGGAAGTAATCGCGGAGGATCTTCTGCGGGAATTCCGACTTGTTCTCCACCATCCATTCGCCGCAAAGTTTCAAAATGCTCGATCTCAATCTAAAACCGATCGTCTTTGGATTATCACAAGCATTTTTTGGAGGGTTGATAGTTGAATCACCTGGTTTGCGGTTCGTAGGTCTTGAGCAACTTCTTCAGCTTCGAAATGCTCGAAGTGTGGCCGAGTTTCCAATCGATTCGGGCGTCCAGCAGTTCGACCTTAGCCTTGACCTCCGGATCGTCCACACTCACGAATTTGCTAAGCGCGCGTTTGGATATTTGAAGATTTCCGTGCTCACGCGATAAATCTTTAAAGGCACAATGAAAATATAAAAAATTAACCTAGAAACCTGACAAACTGCAAGGTTAGATTCGATTTAACCTCAAACAACTAACCCGCATAGCGTAAATTCATTTCCACATAAACCTCCGCAGCGTTTTCGCACCCCCGCCGCCTTAACAGATTCATCGCCTCGATCCGCTGCGCCATCCTGGGCTCCCAATATTTGAAGTCGCTCTGTATCTCGTCCCGTCGCAAAAAGCCCTCCGCCAGCGCCTTCAAATCGGCGCCATCTTTAATCGCGGTAAAAACGTCCTCCAATTCCTGGAGCCTCTCCAACTCGGACAAACTGCCATACAAAGTCTTGCAACTCTCCAGGCTGACGCTCTTCAGGGAGTCGGCGACCTGCCGCCGAGTTTTCTGCGCCCACGAATCGAAGATCGCCCTGTCGTCGTCGTTAATCGCATTGAGCAAATTGTAAACGTTGAACTCGAAGCTGTTCGCCGAGGGCGCGTCGTGACTGGGCACGTCCCACTGCGCCATCCTCCACATGCACTCGTAATAGACGTCGGTGTGATCCGAGTGGATGTTGGCCGTACTGATCGCCAGATTATAAAAGGCGCAGTCCCTAAAGATCCTCGTCATTTGCCCCGGCGCTCGGGCGCTCGACGACAACAATAAATCGTTGCGTAATAGTTGAAAGTACTGCGATTGGTCGCGGTGGGCGTGGCCGAGTTCGGTTTGCGGTTCGAGGCCGTCAAGATGGCCGCCGTGGAGGGCGTTGGTGTCGCCTATACCTTCATACGCCTGCAATCAAATCGTTTAAGGTTCATCTTTAGGTTAGACTCGGTTAGAGTTTTACCCGAGACAAAACGAAGCGCAGCTGCGACGTCTCCTCGCCGATCTCGTCCAGAAAACCGATCGGGGATAAAGTGTGCGAGGAGGTCTTCGCCGAATTGCGCACGGACACGTGGTACCACTTTTCGGCGTACATCAGCGCGGAAAAGTGGGCGGAGCAGAAGCCGGCCGCCTTGGCGACGTGGAGATAGTCAAGGTCAAGGTCCAGCTCGCGATATTTACTGGATTATTAACCGCACACAACAAACAATTATTTTCGAGCTTTGAGGTTAGAGTGGAGCCTTACCCCCTCTTGTCGCACAAACGTTGCAACCTGACGAAATGCAGCGTGTTCAACAAGCACTTCACCGAAGCGATATTCAAGGTCACGGTGTCCGTGGCTCCTGCCCAATGCTTGCCGAAAAAGGTCTTGATGCACAACCCCACCGAACTCTTCACATCCTCGCCCGCATCCAGCAACAGATTGATGAGGAACGGGAAGATGGTTTCCGCAAAGGACGCCTGAGGCATAAAAACATATTAACGGTGAACGAAAAGGCGGATAGAAAACGAGCGGACCTTTTTAGTAACAATCGGTATAAGGCACTTCATCACGTCGTGCTGACAACCTTCCAGAATCTTCGTGGTCAAACTGGTGACCCACTGCTCGTGCGTCATGCGCTGCCCGCACCACAACGCCTCGTCCGTCAGCGTCTCTTCCCTCAGTTCCCGCGTCACGGCCAAGAGGCTCCTGTCTTTTCCGTTCGCCACGAACGGTATGAAGACGCCGCGAATCTTCGCGAACGCGACGTCGTTGCGCACGATGTGCCTGCCGTCCGCCGTCGACAAGACGGCGTACATCGCAACGGACGCGCACCGCACCACGTCCAAGTTCCGATCCACGAGCAACTCGTTCAGGAGCTCGACGACTTTGCTCGTGAACAAGTACGACGAATCGTCCTTCGTCTGGACGAGATCCTCGGACTTGAGCACCATCGTGGTCAAATCGCTCGCGCCCAAAATCCCCAAGCACCTCGCCGCCTCCAGGGACTCCTTCTCGTCCTTGGAGCGCACGAGCACGACGAGCGCGGCGATCAAGTCGTGGAGCGCGCTCTTCTTCGCGAGGATGCCGCGCATTTCGTGCAGCTTCAGATAGATGCTCTTCAGTGCGGGCAGGTTGGCCTTCAGCCGCGACCGCAGGTGCTTCAGGCCCTCGACGCGCGACTCCTTGCACTGCGCGCCGCTCAGGAACAGATCGATCTCGCTCTGGAGGCTGGCGTCCTTCATCCTGAACTGCAGGTGCCTGGCGCGCAGGTCCCTGAGGTGCGCGTTGTCGTCGGGCAGCGGATCGAGGTACTTCAGTTGGTTGGTGATGTGCTCGTCGTCGGAGAACAGGATGCGCTCGAGGACTCGCCTCGCGTCCGAATTGCCCAGCGCGGCGAAGGGCAACATCGTCGAGCAGACGACGATCAGAAACTCGGCGAACCTCTTGGAGTACTTCTCGAGGACGAGCTTGACGAAGCCGGACATGAACTTAAGCGCCAACGTCCTTATTACGTCCTCCCCGTCTGCAGCTTCGGCGGAATACTTGATCAAATTGATGTTATTGTATATTACATCCCTGAGGATGAATATGACCAGGGCCTCGTTGATTTCGTGTCGAAGGACGCAGTCGACGAAAAGGGCGTAGTGATAGAACGCGATCATTTTGTCCTCGTTGTTGTGCTTTTCCCAAAAGTTCAATTTCAGCTTGAGGAGGACCTGCTGGATCTTTGCGGGCTTAATCTCGCAAATGAACTTGACCACGTCCATCGCCAAATCGTCACTTAAGCTCTTTACAATGTCCTTGAACTTCTCGTAACTGATGGTTGTCGTTTCCAAATTAGGGATGCACACGTTATACTGGAAGAACTGCTCAAAGTGAACCGGATCATGAATGTACTTGATCACTTCAACCAGGACTTCGTCGATGGTAAGCTTCAGTAAGTTTTTGGACCTGTCGGATGGCACCAGCTCCTGGAGCTTGACCTGAGTCAACCTGGCAATGTTCCCCATGGTGGTGTCGTCCCCACCACCAGCACCCCTCCCCCTCCCTTCCTGCAGGCATTGCTCGATGAGATTATTCGCGATGAATTTGGGATAACATTCCTCAATGACGTCACTCTCGCTCCTCCCAATCTGGCTGCAGATAACCTCCAGGGTTTCCTCGTCGTTGCTCCGAAGGACGATCAGGACGATGAAGGGCAAGTACTGGGAATAGAACCCGCTTAAACTATCTGCCCCGAGCAACGAATAAGGAAACTCGACGATCGGGTAGGATTTGCACCAAAACTGGAGGACGATGTTCGCGTGAGACTTGATCTCGACGTGTCCTTCGAGGTGCTTCAAGACCTCGCGGACTTTGTCGAGCGGAATGTCGAATTTCTTAGTCAGAACGAACATTTCCCCGAGCGCGCGCTTAGTGAACTTCGTCCCTCTGGCAGAGACGACGACCTTGGCGAGAAAGTCGAGAACGTTGTCCTGGAAACACTCGATGCCATGGGGGTCGTCGCCTGCGGGATGGTCGAGGACGAACGCGTCGAGGACTCTGCGCAAAATGTCGGACTTGAGTCTGTCCGTCTCGGAGTTCGTCGAGGGATGCTCGAAGACCAGCGAGAGCGTGCCGATGGCTGCGCGCTTCACCTCCTGGTGCTCGCTCCTGAGGAAACCCGGCAGGAGTTTCTTCACGAAGGCCTCGCCGTCGTAGGACGCCCACGTGAGGCTCCGCCGAGGCTCGAGCAGCGCGCGCAGACACTCCACCAAGGCCAGCTCCACGCGGTAGCCGTAGTTCTTGCGCATCCGGTGCAAATTGTCGTACACCCGCAAGTACTCGCTCTTGACGTCGTCCGTCAGGTCGGGCATCGCGAACAGGTGGCGGAAGGCGTGCGCCAGGGCGCGCAGCATTCGCGCGCACACCGCGTACTCGTTGACCCGCTTCTGGCACACCTTCTTGATCAGATTGATGAGATGCGTGACGCTGTCGAGGCACAGCGAGCAGTTCTCGTTGGCCAGCGCGTCGAGGATGATCGCCGCCTGCTGGTAGTCGACGTCGGAGCAAGGGTCGAAGTCCTCGAACTCGTACAGCATCACCTGGACGTTCCGCTGCGCCTCCGTGTCGCATTTCGCGGCGAAGATCGTGAAGGTCTCGACGATGAGGAGCTTCAGCCGCACGTCGGGATGCGTCAGTGGCAAATAATCGGTGTCCAGCTCGCACTGAGCCTTCGCCATCTCCTCGACGAACCAGAACTCGATCGTCCGCGAAATGATGCCCAACGTCTCGTCGGCCCTGAGTATCCCCTTCAGGATGTTCAACGTTTTCGTGCGCTGCTCGACGCCGATCGCGAGGAAACCTTCGAAGAACGCCTTCAGCTTGATCCACGCGCGGTCGATGAACGCCCGCACCTCGTTCAGCAGCTCGTCGACGTCCAAGTTGTACTTTCCGTAGCAGCGCAGCATGTTGGTGAAGAGGTGGACGAGCTCCAGCAGCTTGTCGCAGTCCTTCTCGAGCGTCCGCGCCATGATCTCTCGCAGGATCGCGAACAGATGGTCGTGCGACCGTCGGTTGAAGACGCTCGCGCTCTGCGCCGCCGCTTTGTGCGCGTGCGTGTATTGCTTGAACGCGAGGTTGACCAGCACGTCGGCGGTGATCGCGCACGCGAAATTCGCCGACGCGTCGCCGCCGCCGAGGATGGCGTCGATCATCGGGGCGTGCTCGACGCTCGCTCGCGGGCCGAGATGCTGCGCGAAGGCGTGGAAGGTCCGCAAGGACGCTTCGCTCAGGTGGATCGCCTGCGACCTGTAGAGGTTGCCCAGCTTCGCGGCGTCCTCCGCGGAGAGCATTTCGTGCTTCTTCGCGATTATCAGCTGGAGGAGGTTGTGGCTCTCCTTCGTGTTTTGGTTCAGTCCGATTGATCTTAAATCAATTTCTCTTGGCGTTAGGAGAATTGGGGATGATTAAATTATGGAATTGATACCTTGTGGCCGAATCATAGACGAGCAGCCATTCGCTATCGTTGCTCTTCGTGGAATACTCGCCATTTTGTGCCACCAGACGCTCCTCGATGTGTATCAGGTTGCATAACCACTTGTAGACATAACCTCGAATGGTGATCGAGCTGCTGTCTTTGACGTAGCTGGAGAAGGCGCGGAGCAAAGTCTCGAAGCGATGCTGGGGGAGGAGTTGCGGATACTTTTCGAATATCAACGAAAATAATAAGATCCTGGGGTAAAGCAATTTACAAATAACCTTACAAACATGCCGGCGTAATTTTTTAAGGTTAGGAGACGTTTTAAGGTTAAAAATTGTACTTAATTATGTTTAGATTAGAAAAATGGCAGTTACCATGGACCTTGAAGGTTATTCTCCAAGTAATCGAAGATCTCGAGGAAAGTGACTTCCTGCCGAGGCCTTTTCGCCCTTGTCTCATCAACGACTGCCCGCCGCTTGGCCTCCAAGCTTTGCTTGTAGCACAGCTGCGCGGCGGCGACGAACTTCGCGCAAAACTTGATGCCGTCCGCGCTTTCCGTCATCACCAACCTGTCGTTGGTGTCGACGCACGATTTAATGAAGCCGCCCATGTGCATCAGCGCCTCGCGCCACTTCGTCGTGAACTCGACGTGCTCGTGGTACTCGAGCTGAATGAGCATAATTTCCAACAGGGACGCCTGCCAAACGAACGAGAGGTTAGGCGAGGTTAGGCGCGATCATGCGGGACGCACCCGAAAGTCATGAACGCATTCGTTCGGATTGTAGAAGCAAAAGAGGTAGCAGAGCAGGTTCTCCCCCTCGGCGATGCACATCTGCCGGTAGCTCTCTCGGCAGCACTGGCAGAACACCAGGAGCAGCTGCGCGGCGCACTCGAGCAGCCAGCGCGTCGATCCGTTGAGCTCCCGCACGACGAACTTGACGAAGTCGATTTCGCCCTTGACCACCGCGATCGGCAGCTTGTAGTC
>JARRAA010023651.1:0-15538 GCA_030557295.1 Ecitodaemon sp. MM-2014 | reverse complement strand
ACGCAAAATTTTGACACGTCGTCGAAACAGCGGGCGCCAGCGTACACGGACAGGATCTTGTTTAAACATCGGCAAACGCGGCGATTGAGTACTCAGCCAGACACGCCGCCCATCGCTTGCCTCGAGTACGACTCGGTACCATCCATTACCACCTCCGATCATAAACCGGTGTGGGGCGTCTTCAAGGCGCACGTTCGACCAGGCGTCGACACGTAAGTTCCGACGATAACGTTCACATTACTTTCAAGTCGCTTTAGGGTAGGACGCTTCCATTTACACATTCGTTTGACTTCTAGGATGCCATTAAACGCAGGCTTGTTCAATCGAGACGTCTATCTCGAAGGGATTCGACGGCGAGCCATGGCTCATGGCACGAAGGACGAAAACCTGGTCTGCAGTATACAATAAGAGAGCACGAATCAACCGCGCACTGGCCCAACTTCGACTCGACGTTCAACCAAAGATGTAAAACGCTCAAAGTTACTATTAATTTAATACTTATGACCCGGACGTGCTACGAGCAGCTAGTCAGCCATTAGCGGCAATATGGCACGTCCGGCATTATGGAGAAAAAAAGCAGCAATTAATTAGCCAACTTCAGCAGAAGGAACCAAAGTGCAACTTCAGATCGAATCTAGTCATTTGTAACATTGCGCTGCTAGTCAAAGCGATCCCATGTGATGGAATCTCAGCGCGAATTTAGTATTTTCATTTACATTAGTATTCCTTTTAGTATTTATCAGAATATTTTTGTTATGACTTTAAACAAGTTGTTATAATTATTTAGTTTTAAGGTGATCTTAACAAGAACTGGGAAAGCACATTTGAAGCGCGGACGCGCATTATTTCGCACATTTTACATTTGATTTTCGATACTTTCGGTTCGAGGTGTGTATATCCTTTCGAATAATTACGGTGACTTTGTGTGTCACCCAAAACGTTAGGTATTAATACGTTTAAGCGTTTAATTTTGCATTGAACTGAATGATTCGTATCCCCCGATGAAGGCATGAAATCGTACAAGAAATATTTTAAGCCCAGAACCAGAAATGCGTCACGCGAATATCGAAATGGGAAGCAATTTCTTCGGCGAGCAGCGTCGTTCTCATGCGGCCGGCCGTTCTTTATTAGATGTTACGTTCGATTGTTCGTTCAGAAATAACTCACTTCAAAGCGAAGCCGTTAAATGTTTAAATGACTTAAAGCGCATGAAATGTGATTTATGTGACCTCCTCCCATGACTGTGTTAGATGTATGCCTTATGAAAAATCTAATGCGCCCCGAAAAAGAATGCGCCGAATACGTACGTAAAGTCTAAAGAAGATATCTTGTAAGTTCTAAATAATTCTGAAATCAATGTTACAATCCGTCTGTTATCTGTGAACAATCACGCGAATGTATGTACAATTCGATGATCGCTGTGATCGTGTCCATTACTGAAGGAATCAGCAACTAAAAGACAATTCACGCGCAAGCAATTCAATCAGGAAGTAGTCATAACTCACGCGAACGAGCTGAACTCGCGATCTCTAACCGCGGCGTTTGCCGATTTATTAAGATGTACTTAAATGACAAGGTGACTTTAACCGTTGTGCCTCCTGACTGAACAAATCTTAGCAATTTTTAGCGATACCGACTACCATTGTACCGTTCGCAACACGACCACGCGAACAATGTAAAGCTTTACTAACAATGCAAATGAAGCGCAGATCGTTCGAAGCGGTGGTCGTTTTCGCGTTGGACGACCGATTTTTATATATTGTCGCAATGCGCGTGGCATGCACGGAAACTAGTATTATAAAACGGGTTACGTTTTCCGGCGTCGTGCTACAAACGCATATATTATTTGTTAGCAAACTTCATAGGAAAACTGAAAATTAAATTTAAACGTAAACTTGAAATGCCTTCCAGAGTTCCATACAAATGTTATTGTACGATAAATGTTTATCATGATATCATGAAATATATTTCCTTATTTCCTAATTATTGTAGTTCAAGCAATGTTTTGTTTACCTATAGCCGTATTTTTCTTTCATTTCTTTTCGAACATTCTAGTATTGATAATAACGCTCAGATTGCTTCGCAACTTATTTCAGGATTGTACCCGTTCCCATACTTTCCGTGATTCTGTTATTACGTCGTTCGTCGGGAAACTGGTGAAAGAGGGCGAGCTGTGAATGAAGAATGTTAAAATATAATCAGATGCAGCAAACAATTGTTCGCTATAGTTTCTTCTCATATCTCGTATTCTTGTATTCTTATCATGCCCATACCCATGCGCATTGGTATCTATCCACCGTTTGTTTTGTTATGAAAATGTTGTTATATTTTTGCACTATCGGTTGTGGAATTTCCGCCAGAAATGTTTAAAAATTCCATCCAATGATTGATTTTTTGACATTTCCAAAATTTGACTTGCAAATTCGGCAGTAACTTCCGTTCTAGGGGCGATAGCTTGGCGATATTCTCTTTATTTTACTGTAGAAGACTTGTTATTTCGGCTTTAACACTACCTGTCGTTGAATTTCCACCAGAAATGCGATAAAATAGCGTCCAAAGTTGGTCAACTTTTGGACTTTACCTAAACTTGCCTCTGCTCAAAGCGCTATAACTTCGTGATTTTCACTCAATTTCTTAGAGAAGGAGTTTTTATTTCGATTTTAGTATTAAACGTCGTACAACTTCACCGGAAGTGCCTAAAATGGCGTACAATTGTTGTCAATGTTTTTATTTTATTTTCCAAAGTTGCCTTCCAAAATTGGCTTCATGATATTCACTTCATTTCGTAAGCGAAAAGAGGTTCCTTCAATTTTACCACTACTTGGCACTCAAAGTTCAAAGTGTAGTATTTCAACGTCTACGCGATTAAATATTAACGACGGAAAAAATATTTCGATTTTTGTCAAAAAGGCAAAGGAATACCCCTTCGCTCTTTTGCGAAAAAGCCAATATCCTTCTCATAGGAGGTTTTTTCTTACGTGTGTAACGCAGTATATAACAATTTAAAATGACCAATCAAGCGTCAAGCTCTCTCTATAGGTCAACTATCACGGCTATCTATCTATCTATTTGCCGAAAACATTGAACATCGGAGATGAAGTATCAGAAGAGCAGAAAGCGAGAGGGCATCATCATGGGTACCAGAAAATAACAATGAGCATGCAATTTCCACCAAACACATTGAATTTTTGAAGATGAAGTATCAGGAAAGCAGAAAGCGAGAGGGCATCATCTTGGGTACCAGAAAATAACAATGAGCATGCAATCTTCACTAAATTCATTGAATTTTTGAAGATGAAGTATCAGAAAAGCAGAAAGCGAGAGGGCATCATCATGGGTACCAGAAAATAACATTGAATGCAATTTCCATTAAATACATTGAATTTTTGAAGATGAAGTATCAGGAAAGCAGAAAGCGTAATGGCATCATCTTGGGTACCAAAAAATAACAATGAGTATGCAATTCCCACTAAATACATTGAATTTTTGAAGATGAAGTATCAAGAAAGCAGAAAGCGTGATGGCATCATCATGGGTACCAGAAAATAACATTGAGCATGCAATTCCCACTAAATACATTGAATTTTCGGAGATGATGTATCAGGAGAGCAGAAAGCGAGAGGGCATCATCATGGGTACCAGAAAATAACAATGAGCATGCAATTCCCACNAGTATGCAATTCCCCCTAAATACATTGAATTTTCGGAGATGATGTATCAGGAGAGCAGAAAGCGTGATGGCATCATCATGGGTACCAGAAAATAACAATGCGCATGCAATTTCCACTAAATTCATTGAATTCTTGAAGATGAAGAATCAGGAAAGCAGAAAGCGTGATGGCATCATCTTGGGTACCAGAAAATAACAATTAGTATGCAATTCCCACTAAATATATTGAATTTTCGGAGATGATATATCAGGAGAGCAGAAAGCGAGAGGGCATCATCATGGGTACCAGAAAATAACAATGAGCATGCAATCTCCACTAAATTCATTGAATTCTTGAAGATGATGTATCAGGAAAGCAGAAAGCGAGAGGGCATCATCATGGGTACCAGAAAATAACAATGAGCATGCAATTTCCACCAAATACATTGAATTTTTGAAGATGAAGTATTAAGAGAATAGGGAGCCAAAGAGCACCATCAGAGTAGACAGAAAATTGAACATGCAATTTTTACTTTGAACATTGAATTTTCTGAGATTAAGTATCAGGAGAACAGGAAACCGAAGAGGATCGTCGACAAATTTAAAGAAATAATAATTTCAACGAAACCATTTGAAACAAGCGATCCACAAGTAAACCTGAAATTATGAAAAAGGGCAATAGGGAAAACAGTAAATAAAAGTGTCAAAATTGCATTTATTGTATCCTTTACATATTTTATCATTTTCCGATGCAAAACATGCACCGCAAAGGTCATCATGGAATCCTGGATGTGTTATCATATTTTTAACATAACTATACATGATTTGGCACCAGGTTCACAGAAAGCGGGAGGACGCCTGGTAAAAATATATCAAAAGAAATCGAATGTAGCTAATCTGAGACTTACAAAAACATCTGCCGGTCACCGAGCGATGTCGCTGTATGTACTTTTCTCGGTCCTAAAAGAACCGATTTCCCAATGTAATCCTGAATTTATCATTTGAACGGCATGCTGAATTCACAACGTATATAACTAATTCGCTATTCTACCGCATAAGCAATGGCCCTTAGAAGCAAAAGAATATCTTCTTTTGCGCACTTCGCGCGCGTTTTTCTAGCGAAAACTACCGCTTTCGACATTCTTTCTTCCACACATTTCAGCGGCGTTTCGTAGCATTCGTAAACGATCGCGACTGTGCGGGCGGCCCTAAAAAATAAGTCTCGTAACGGCATGCAATAAGCAAACAGCCCTCAGGAGGGTAACAGTCGTTTAAAGAATGCTGCCTACGGATGGCCCACCATCAACCATCAAACTTGAAACATCCGACGATCCATAAACGCCACGCGCCGCCCACTCACTTTTCAAGAAGAAGACGCGCCCGATTGCAAGGTGGGGGCAGCGGGCAATGCTTAATTTAGTTTTTCCGCACTTTCATCGACCACGCCGACGTTCCCACATCGGCGTTTGTCTGCGCGTGGCTGTCGGGACATTATGATTTCATTCACGTTAAACAATTGCGCGCGCGGTCGCATTATCATCGAAAAGACGTGGAGGGTATCCGAGTGCCGTTTTGTTAATGGATTAACAATGAGCGCGGCTGTGCGGCGCAAATGTTTCCAGAGAGGCGAGAGTAACACCGATTTTATGATAAATTCGTTGTTCGCGTGCCGCCGACGGTATCGGGCGCGGCGGCGCACTGGGGCAGATTGGGGAAACGCATTTGGCCGCCGAAAGCGACGAGTGAAACGCTCGATTTTCGCGCCGAATTTCCACTTCACAAATAAGTGAAGATTGCGTCGTTGGCAAATTTACGGCCGGCCAATTCATGGGACGTCGCGTCGTAAAAACGTCGCGGCTTCGCGGGCAAATTTAAATTCCCTCGAAAAGCGGAAGCAGAGGGACAACGCCAGATTATGTCCCTCTTAGTTTTCTACAGGCTACAAATGTACGCGCATTTAAAAAAGCTCTCTTTCACGAGAAGAAAACAAATCCAGCAGGAACAAAGAAGAGTACAAGATGAGTGCCACCGGCGGGCTTTAACAGACACATTGTGCGCTGCCGTTCGCTCAACTTGCGCGAATGAAAAGCATAAATAGCAAAGCGCTGGCGCCCGTCGCCGCCGCCGCCGCCTCCGCCGCCGCATGTATCACTGCGTGGCTGCGCCTGGCCTCGGCGTTATTGTGTCGGCGTATCATTTTTCTTCCTCGGGGGCAATAAGACTTATTTAAAAGATAATCTTTAACAATAGCTCTCCCGGTTTTTATTTACGCGCGCCGCACCATTGTCTCGCAGGGCTGCGACTTATTTACCATTTTTCCGCCGCCGCCGCCGCCGCCTCGCGCGCTCCGGCAATGTGTAAAGCCGTAAAGGATAATGCTTTCTCTATAGTTGTCTGCTCCGCGCCGTCTGGATTTGATCAAGAAACAAAACGAATGCGAAAACCCGAAAAAATAACGTCGACCGAAAGGCACTTCCAATGGGATCGAGGCGGAAATGGGGAAAAAAAATCGGAAAACGCATGAATAATGCATCTCATTCTTTCCGCGCGAGAATCCTCGAGGATTCGCGACGTCCGCGCGCCGGCGCGCCGGAAACGTTTACACAAAATATCAATTTACCAGTAATTTATTAAGCGAGATGACTTTTTGCTTCGTTTCGGGTCGAACGAAACGCGCGCGCTCGAAGCCGAAACTTCGGCTCGTAATTTAAACTATTCGCCGCGCAATTGGCCGGAGCGTTTTTGCTCGGCGACGGTCGGAACGGAAAATCTTTGGAATTTCGAGAGTGTAATTTCGAGTTTTCACTGGAACCGCTTGAACTTAACTCGTAAGTCGCGCCCGGCTCTCTGGCCACTCGTTGAATTTCGCGTAGTCTAACTTCAATTTCGAATGCGTTATTATATTAATTATTTCTTAATAATTTCGCAGCTGAAGGGCTGGCGGATGCGCACGGGAATCTTCCGAGTTCGGCAAAGATAGAACGCCGGCGCGCACCAAACGTTCCTGCTTGCCGCCGCTTCCATGACTACAACGAAATGGCGCGCGTTTTTTGCGCGAAATTTTACACTCGCGCATTTATGTTGTCAATATCTGCGGGCATAAATTAGAAGGAAGTCGTAACTTACGCAGACCGTAATAATATTTGAAAGCGGCGACGCGAACGAGGCGGTTGCAGCGAATTATCCAGAATGTCGCCGAGTGCCAGGCGGAAAATGCATCGCGCAACGGAAATGGCGCGCGCTCGCAAATATATGGCTCGGAAATACAAGCGCGCGACAGGCCGGAGTGGCGGAGATGCGGCGGCAAATCTCGAAATTTATGAACGTGTAAAAAGCGTCCCCGCCGCCGACGCCGTCGGGCGCGCGGCGTCGCGGCGGCCGCGCGCGCCGCTGGCGCTCGCGCGATAAAGAAGTTAAATGCGCGCCGGGTCCGCAGGTTACCGCGCAGATAAGCCGGCCGCCGCGGCCGGCCGGGCGTCGCGCTCGACCGAAGGTATTTAAACGAATTTACTGGCTTCGGTTTTGCCAACATAAGCGCGCCGCCGCCCCGAAATATAATCCCCAAAAATTATTAGCGGCCCCGAAGACCTTCGAACCCTTATGATAATTTAAGAGTGGCTTTGGAATGTCGCGCGGCGGGCGCATCGGCGGCGGCAAGTTTTATTGGAAACCGCCCCGTCCCTCCCACCTAGCGCGCGCGCGCGGATTCCTCGCCGACCGTATTGAAAACGTAAGCTGCGAGCTTTCGGCGCTGGGCGCGCCCTGCCGACGTGTTATTACTCGCCGCCCGCGGGACGCCGCCGATAAATAGATATTTGTAATGCCGATCACATGATCGCCGCCACTAAAAGTAACGCGGCGCTCAAAGGCGCGACGCTCCTATTTCAATTTAAACTTGGGCCTCGGCGCGACGCTCGGCACGTCGTTTGTTTGACTCGGAAAAATTAAAAGTAAAAATATCAAACGAAACGAACTCGCGGCGACGCAAACTTGCGGGCGGGCGCGCGAACTTCCGCGACGCGCGCGGAATCGCAAGCGACGCGACTTCGCGCTCGCAATAAATCAGCGGACTCGAAAGAAAAATAACAATTAGTTCCTCGCGCCGCGAAGGTCCGAGAGGGCGCCGCCGTTTCGCCGACGCCGATTGCGAGTCGCACCTGCGCGCGCGGCGCTCGCGGTTTATTAATTTCGAATAGTTCCGAGCCGGAAATTTCAATGGGCAACAGTCTGCGAGTGACGCGCGAAGGGCGCCCGGGAACGAGGGAAACTTCGGGCCGCCCCGACGCGTGCCGGAGCGATGACTGATGCGATCGCGCGCGGGATCGCGCCCGCCGAAAAAGGCGCCCGCGTCCGCGTGCGATGATGAAACTTCGAATCGGCGCCGGTGCGCCGCCCGCCACAGTGCGCGAGAAACAATTCGCGCGTGGAACGGTCAGCTCGCCGCCCCCCGGCTTGACGTGCCGCGCCGCCCGCGCGCGCGTCTTTGACGGGGGCGCGCGGCGCGCCGCGGCCGTCGTTCGATGTTAATTGCTTCTGTTCGCTCGACGAGACCGGGCTGTTCGCCCCGCTGCTCCGGTCGCAAGTTTTCGGCGAGCCAAGTGCTCGGAAAGTTGGATCGAACGCCGCGCCAACGTGCACGTCGGCACCCGGACGTCGCTTCAATAAAGCAAATGCGCGAGAAATCGACGCGGCGCGATCGCGAACGGCTCCGACCTGCAGAAACACAATAACGCAACAAGCCTTCAATATTCAATCACTTTTATTTGAAATATCTTCGATTCATCACATGATATCATTATCGTTTATAGTTATAATGTATATGCATTTATATATCCGTTTAGTGTATCGATTATCTAGCTTACATTTAGCTCTTATTTAAGTGTCGCACGTTTTACATCGTCTGCGAAGATGTTACAGTGATTCTTCCCCCCGGCGACTTCGTCTCGGGTGCGATACGAAGTCACGAACGAAAGAGGGCGACTGATATATATGATTTTCCATCTCGATATAGCTGGACGCCGCAGTAAGCGTTCTATGTACAAACGTAAACGAAGCGCTTTGGCATTTTTCTCACATGTTTCTTTCACATTGATAGTTGTGTTTTTGGTACATGGCGTAAGATATGAAGAGTTGCATCGTAATCGGAACGAACTGGTAAACGTCGTTCGATCCGCGCAGTCACATTTAGTTTGGTTTCTCGTTTTCTCATTTGGTATGATATACATATGTTACAAATCGTTACAACTATCTGCATCGTTCGCACAGCGCGGCTAATCGTTACGGTTACAACATTTACATTTATACACGTTAATGATACCTCGGTTTGAGATTCGCGCGTCTCGGCGCTCGCGTCGGTTGTACAATGTATAAAGTGTTCGCTCAAAAAATAGTTTAATGTTTACAACTGTTTACAACCTTTAAGTAAGTGTTTTTCAAGTTCTTTCGCCTCTTCCTTCTCCTGTAAACGATTAGCACGTGATTTTCGTTAATTCTACCCCGTTTATCATTAAAATCATAGATTAAAATTGTTAGAAAGTTAAAATAATAGTTTAAAAGTTTCGAATAAACCAAGTAAGTACTCGCAAAACAAGAGATTACGAACTAATAATTAATCGTCAAGTAGGAATAGGATTAGAATAAAATTAAATAATTTTTTTTTTGGCAAAACAAATCACGTTTACATTAAATTATGACTTGATCGTCAAAAGCGACGCTCGTCGGACTGGCGTCCTCGGATGCGATCGGCAATCGACGCTAGCATCGAAATAAAATCGCGAAATAAAATTAAATTAAAAGCTAAAACGAACGGCTCAGCTCTCTCGTCGGGCATTGCGGACGTCCGCTCGCGTCGGACGTTGGCTGTTGGTTGTTTGAAGATTTGTCTAATTGTTTATGTACAACGTATTTACAAATACAACTAGCCTTGCTTGCGTTTCAGTAGTCCGAGTTATTACCTACCTTACACTAGTGAATTAGCTATCGGTCTCGTTCCGTGCCTCGCGTGCGGTTTGTACATCGATTCATCGCGCGCGCGCGCGCGCCTAGGGCTTGCTGTTGTTGTCGTCGACGTCCTCGACGTCGTGGTTGGACTCGCCGCCGTCGTCGCCCTTGCTGAGGCAGTCGCGGATGCCGCGCAGGATGATGCCGACGCGCCGGTCCAGCGCCTTGAGGTGCGGCTCCCACAGGATCGGCGCCACCGGGTCCGCCTCCATGCTCTTCCGCATCGCCTCGCTCAGCTTCAGCGGCTTGCCGTTGTGGAAGCTGCAACAGCGCGACGCAGTTGATGAGTAATTAATGGCCGCGGCGAGCGGCGCGCGTCCGAGCGTCGGCGCCTAATGAGCGATCGCGCGTTTTACGAAGCGTTCGCTCGAGCGGCGCGTAAGTTTAATGGAAATAAGGATTAAGTGCGTCTTGAGTGCGCCGCGCCGGCGATCCGCGTTCGGGCGATGCGGGCGGGCGGCGGCGCGCGCGCCCGGGAGAGAAGACCGATGCAAAATCAGTTTGCCGCGCGCGGAGGCGGCGCGCGTCGGACGATCCATCGCGACCGAGACACTAGAGAATTGTTCGAGCGTTAAAGTAGATACTTCAAGGTTGAAAAGTTTCCATTCGTTTTCCGCCAGTCGATTTGTGTCAGAATGAGCGATTCGAGCCGATATGGCGCGCTGCGCCCTCTCATCCACTCGAGAAAAAAAAAGACCCGCCCGCGCCGGCGGAATATTTCTTTAATTATTGAACGCCCTCGTATTTTTACGAGTCGACCGAGGGCGCTTAAAGCAAATTGTGTGCAAACGATCCGGTTATTACGTCGGCGCGAGAGACCGCGCGCCGCTCGGCGCGCTTTTCTGATTATCCCGAAGCGAAATTAATTCTCTACACGTGCTTAACGCCGCCGCGCGGACGCGATGCGCGGAGGGCCCTTCGCGCGGCTGTTTTTAATTAATCCCCGCTTGCGATTTGTTTAATTACGATTGCCCGCCGCAGAATCCGGATTTAATTTCGATCGCTTAGCTCGGCGATCTTTCCGCGCGTTCGGCCGCCGAAATTTAATCAAAGCGAGCGCGCGCGCGCGAACGTCACAATTAGCGTGATCGCTCGAATATCAAGCGGGCGCATCGAAGCACTTAGCGCGATTGGCGCGGCGCGCAAAAGCGCATCGGTTTTTCGCCCGCGGGGCAGTCGCCAAAATCGAAATTAATAACTATAAATGCGACGCGCCGTGACGCGCGGCGGGGCGGCGGGCGGGCGAGCGCGATGCGGCCCGGAGAGCGTTTATTTTGATTCGAGATTGATTGAAAACAATGAATGCCAATGATATCCGGAGCTTCCATTCGCGTCGACGCGCTCCGGACGAAATTAAAATGCAAATGAAAACGAGAATAAATGAACGCGCCGGAAGAACAATATGACAATTACCGATTCGGCCGCAAATCGCGGCCGGCGTTCAATCAGAAATTGATTGACTCCGGCGGCCGGATAAAAAGCGAGCGCGCGCCCATTAGAATTAAGGGCGTAATTATTTCGAAAGCCGCGGCCGTATATTACTTACACCGTAACGATATGAAAAATATCCGCGGCGCGCGCGCGCATTTATTTTTTATCGGCCGCCCGGAACGATTTGTGTCGCCGTTTTTCGGCCGCGAATGCGCCGCCCGGACAATCATTATAATTGCGCGTAATAGTCTTTGCGCTGTGTTTGTTTTCGTCGAAAAACAAACAGGCGCCGGCGCCGGCCTCGGCGTGTTACGGCTTCAATGCGTTTTTCGACATGAAAGGGTTGAGCACGTGCTACTATATAAAATACAAATTGTTTGCGGCGCCATTCATCGCTAATGCTCGCCGCGCTCGGGGCCGCTTTCGTCGAGACGATACGCTCGCGCCCCGCGCCGCCGCCGCCGCCGCTAAACTGTTTCGACGAGGCACAAAGCGCGCGGCTTAAAGCGTCGCCGAAGAATAACGCGCGCGCGAGCGGCCGCGGCCGGCGGACCTGGACGGATTCTCGCGCTGCGCTATTGCGCCGATCCGCCCCACGGCGGCGCATAATCAGTCATTACGCGGCGGCACCGGGGGCGCCGCGTCGCCGCCGGCGGTCGCGCGCGAATTCGTCCCGAGCGTGCCGCACGCGTTTGTTTGTTTGTCAAGAATCGGTTATGAATCGGCGCGCATTGTGCGCAAAGTGCGGCGGTGAAAGCGCGCGAAACCCCCGCGCGCCCCTTCGGCGGAATATCTTCCGCACGGGCGGGCGCGCGCGCG
Source organism: Ecitodaemon sp. MM-2014 (assembly GCA_030557295.1). Lineage (NCBI taxonomy): Eukaryota > Metazoa > Arthropoda > Insecta > Coleoptera > Staphylinidae > Ecitodaemon > Ecitodaemon sp. MM-2014. The sequence continues at coordinate 3,639 of JARRAA010023651.1, read as the reverse complement.
CGTAGATTGCTTTTAACCGAAAAGTCAATACACAAAAAGGTTTTTTGATTAATGAACAACGAATAAATAAATGCGCGGACAATGGAAATCGTTGTTTATGGTCGGGGGTCGGTCGGCGGCGCGCTTTGGGCGCCGCTCGCACCTACTTCGACCGCGCGCGCGCACCGCCGCCCGCCGCCCGCCGCCGCGACCGAAATTTCGATTTCGCCCATACAAAACCGCCGAATAATAGCAATCTGCGAAGCGCGCGCGAGCGCACGTGCGCACCGCGAGCCCGCAATACAATTAATTTCAATGTTTTCTACCGAACGCATGTTTAAATGTCGGTTAATCCATCCGCCCCGCTTGTTATATTGTCAATGCGCGCCGGAATCGATTTCGACCATTGGATTGAATCCTCTCCGGGCGGACGGGACGATGCGCGTCGGTAATTGTCGCCGCGCGCACGCAGGACGAGCGCGAAAAGCGCCTCGATTAATCCGGTCGAATTCGCCGGCGCCCGCGCCCGTCGCGAGGGCGGCAAGACGATGCGGCCCCGACTCGCCGGCGGGTTTAATGAAAACTAAATTTTCCATGAGATTGCGGCGGAACGACGCCGCACGCGTGCGGCTACCGGTCGGCACTCTCTTCGGCGCGGCAACACGAACGATGCCGCCGCCGCCGCGGCGTGGATGCATTTTCGCTCGCCATCGGCGCCGCGCTCGTTCGCGCCTTCATCTCGTGCGAGCGAAGTAATCGCCGGAACGCCGCGCGGAAGACGCGCATAAATCGCGGAGAGCGCGGCGCGAGCGACACGCACCTAATTATCGCTAATTGAGTTGCTACGCAAAACGCTGTCGATGGTGCGCGGCGGAGCGGAGAGCGCCGACGGACGGCCGAGATCGCTATCAATGATTTAGCCGCTCCGTCGCAAGCAAAAGGCCAATGCGACGATACATCACGTCGCGCCGAAAAAAAGAAGCGCGCGGTCGCCGACGGGGAGCTGCTGCCGCGCCGTGCCAAGGCGACCCCTCCCCTCGAATTAATTATAGTGGTTAGTTCGCAATAAAGACTTTCATTCAAACAGGAAGCATTTATCACCTCCTGCGGCTCGTAAATTATCCTCGGCGAAAGAATGAAGCGAAGGAAGCGAAAGAAAAACGCAAAAAGCGCGCGCGCGCGCCGGCCCGAGGCGTTCGGCGATCTCGCAAGAAAAATATTGTGAAGTATTAGACTATAAAACCAAATTGGAGGAAGACTTCGAATCGAGCATAAATCTCGGACAGCGCCGTCGGAGCGGGTCGCGCGCGCGCGCGCCGTTTTGGGCGCGGAAACGACGATATCAATTTGCTAGTTTTATTCCGGAGAAAAAACGATTCGATTTGAATTTAGGACTCGTCCGAGGCGCACTTTACAGACGCGCACTTGCCGTTGCAAGCTAATACGATTTCTTTTCCCGTAATGGAGTTGATGTTCGCTTTTTATTGCTCGAATTAGCGTCGATTATCATCAAATTCGTCGCGGCCCTCCTGCGTTCCTCCATCGACGCGGCGTCAGGCGCGCCGGGGGCAAATAAAACGCCCGCGACGAAATAAAACGCGCGACCGGGGAGTCGGGCAAAAAGCCGGCGCGCAGGCGGCGCGAGGAAAACAGCTCGCAAGAAACGGGAGGCGGCCGGGCGCGTTTGGGGTAGCGCGCTCGTATATAACGCCCGTCGGCGACTTGTTGAGAAATAGACGTTAAAAAAGTGTCCGGAAGCGCCACGTAAAATATTTACACACCCTGTTAATCTAGATATACAGCCGGCGGCCGCCGGAGAGCGGAGCGCTGGCGGAGCGAGCGCGAAGGCGGCGCTTTTCCCGTCTGCGAAGAGCGTAGTTTGTTGCGCCGCTCGTATATTCGACGCTGGCGTGGAAAAAGCCGCCGGCGCGCGCCGGCGGCGTTCGTCCGGCGCTGGAATTTCGCGCGGTCCGAGCTCGCGCGAAAATCACTCCGGAATCGTTAATTCCTCGGAATCGCCGCGCGCGTCTCGCCCGCCCGGAAAGTATGATTTCCAGCGGCGGGGAGCTTTTTAATGGAACGGGAGCCAAGCGCCTTCCCGAGACGGACCCGGCGCCTTCGCCAGCCACTCCGCGAACCTTTCGGCGCTGCGGTTTGCGCTAAAATACGACCACGCAATCACGAGAGCACGGCGGTGGGCACGCGGGCGCGCGCGGCGGCGGCGTAAGCGAGTAATGGAAGTAACCGACGCGCCCGATGCCGCGGACGCACCGGCGCGCCGCCGCGCCGAAAACAGGAAAGGCGGGACGCGATGCGAAAGCCGGAAATTGACTTTTATGAAATGTGTAGTGTTTATTCAACCCGCGCAGATTATGTATTCATGCATGATACATACGGCGGCGCGAAGCCGGCGCACGAAAGGGCCGCCGACGGAGCGCGAGCGCCGGCCGAGATAAAAGACGAGCGCGGAGGGGACGGGCGCTCGCCGCCGCCGCCGCCCGCCCGTCCCGCGCGCCACCGGCGCTGCCTAATGTTGTAATCATAAAACGTACGACATAAAAATATAATACGTGCGCACGTAAAACCCGAAAACGATTTCACCTTGTTGCGCGGCGCGGGCGCACGTTTACGTCCGGCTGTAGAGTCGCGGTAATAAAGCCGATTTTCATGAATTTTCATAAATTTTATGTGTTTTCTAATTTCCTAATACTAATTATTTTCAGGCGAATACAGTCCGCCGCGGCCTCGCCTCGGCTCGGCGAATCATGAATAAGTCACGCGCAAATCCGCGCCCGTTCGACGCACTTGCTCGTCGCATTTCCAAGAATTCGACAACAAAGGGACGACTCGCCTTGGCCGCTGTAGAAGCTGATTTATACGTTCGATGATGATTGGCAATGACTGATAATACGGACGGCCCGGAGCAGCTTAATTCGATTCGAAAGGTCAATGCTTAATTAACTCCTCCTGCCGAGTCGCGCGCAAAAATTCCGTCGGCTTTTCACAAGCAGAAAAAAAAACCGCTGCATACGTGCGTTCGGACCGCACATATTTCCTAAACCAATAATATCTGTTATGATAGGACGTCCAACGAGGACACTAATTAAATTCCCCGCACTTTAATGCAACCTGCATGCATGCAGGAAATTCGCTCTCGCGCCCCGCTCCACTGTCCCGACGCCGCGCCGGCGGAAGGCGAAACAAAGCGGCGGCGCTTTTCTTTTTCCGCGCGCGCCGAGCGTCGAGGCTTCGAAACCTTTTTACGAGCGAGCGGGCAGAGCAAAGCCGGACGATAAAATAAAAATTAAAGTGAAAAATTAATTTGTTTGATTTCCTATGTGGTCGATAGGTCTCCGGGCGCGACTGTTATTTCAGGCTGTCGCCGGACGCTCCCGGCAGCGGGAATTAGAATTAGACTCGTTTGTGGCGGCGACGGCGTCGGCGGCGACCCTTCGATGGGTTTTTGGTGCGCGCGAGAGCAGGAAGAGCGGACCGACGCGACGGCGAAATGCGCTCTTCACCTGCGAGAAAGTATTTAATATTTATGCGACAGGTTCTCCCCGCGTGCATATTACAGCAGCCAATCTGCCCTTCTGAGTAATGCATAGACGCGTTCGTTTCTTTCCCCTCGCTTTTCCGCTCAACGTCAACGCGCTCGGG
>JARRAA010023631.1:0-11950 GCA_030557295.1 Ecitodaemon sp. MM-2014 | reverse complement strand
GCAGCGCGAGTGTGAGGAGTGAGTGCGCGAGGCCGCCGCCGCCGCGGGCAGTGATGGTCCGACGCCTCCTCGCAGGCCGTCGCAGCCGTCCGCAGCAGGAGCGCCCGTGTCGCGGCCACGCCGCGCGATGCGCCCGCGGCCACTAGGCCGGTCCGCCGCCGCCGCCGCCGACCCTCTCGAACATGGTACGGGTCGCGTACGGCTTCGAGATCACGTAGGCATGTAACGCGACGACCGCCGCCACTCACGCGCTCACGCAACGCCCGCCGCCAGTGCGAAGGACACCGCGAAGCCGCCGCCGCCGACCGCCTCCGGACGCGAGCCGAGAGCAGACGATGCGTGCGCCAAGCGCGTGCCGCGCGCGGTGAATGTGCGGGTGACACACGGTGCGCCGACGACCGCCCCCCGGGTCGCAGCGATGGCGTCGGTGGCCGCCGCCGCCACCGGCCAGACGGAGCAGCCGCCCGCCTACCAGGGGCACGGCCACAGCTTCGGCAAGAAGACCTTCCACAAGCCCACCTACTGCCACCACTGCAGCGACATGCTATGGGGCCTCATTCAACAGGGCTTCATCTGCGAAGGTACCGCGCTCGCGCCGCCCCCGTCCCGCATCCCGATCCGCGCCGATTGTTTATTGTCGCCATGTTGTCTCATCGAGTCATCTCGCGTCCGAAAATTCAGCTGCGCGCGGCGGGCGGCGGAAGGGAGATGGCGGCCGCGCCGCGAGAGAGCAGCATCCGTCGACGCCGCCGCCGCCGCCGCGCGGCATCGATCCCCTCGCGGCGGTCGGTCGCGTGTGTGCGATGCTACAATTAGGATACACACGCGAGCCACGGCGACGACGTCGGCGCCCGCCTCGTTCTCTCCCTCTCGCCTTCTCTTTCGCACCGCCGGCGGCGTCTCCGAGGTGACGTCAGTTCGGCACTTCACCTACATTTCGTCTAGCCACCTCCGACGCCGCGTATCTCATCTGCGCCGCTTTATCTCCGCGTCTGATATTCATTTTTTCCGCGCACCCGAAGTCCCCGACCAGCGCCATTCGAGGTTATGCTGAAAATTTAACCTACAAACACATTCGCCCAATTCCCAGGGACTTTTATCGCAAAACATCTCCGATATTCCCCCCAGAGCGAAACCAAAACACTATTCCTAGCCGAGGTTATGCAACCAAATTAACATGCCCACCGAAGCGGTGACCTTCTGCCCTAAATCCATTGTTTTTCGTGGGAATCGCCGCGGGCATCGGCGATTGGCGATCGTATCTTTTCGATAATTTATGCTCCGGGCGCCGAGCTCGGTGGATTTCGGCGGTTCTCGCCATTCACTCGCTAAATTTAGCCCGAACTATCGAACACTATCCATGACCTTTTCGCGTTGCTAAAAATAGTCGCACGCTCCGTCCCGCCGTCGCATCCCCCTCCTCGCCGCCCCCGTGCACGTGCGGGTTGCAGCGTCCATTTCCGGATCGTTCGCACGCCAATCCGATGTCGTCCATAACCTGCAAAATTCGAGCGTCGTAAATAGCACGTTCGTCCCGCGTGAAAATAAAAGCTGATAGTTTGTGCCGGTTCTGGTACTCGCGCGAATATTGACCACGCACGGCGCCGATCCCGAGCGCCTTCTCATCATCCTTATCGCCGCTCCGCCATCTTCGCTCTCCCCCTCGTCGATGTTTTTGTTTGCTCCGAGCGTGTTGATACTCTTTCATCGCGATGAATGCCGATGTGACGGCAACGTGAAGAATGCAACGTCAAGCAGGCGCTCTCGCATTCCTCGCGCTCCGGAGGCGGCGGAGCGCGTGTGTGTGTGCGTGTGCGCGCCGAGCCGCGCGCGGAATTGGGTCAAACGGACGTGCAACCCGACGTGCACACACCGCCGCCGACACGCGCGCGCCAGCCGCTTGACGTCACCGCGATGACGTCGTCGACCTCAGCGGACTGGCGAACTGCTCTCCGCGCCGGCCGGACCCCCCGACTTCGGCTAATCCAACGCAAACAAATCAATTTCTTAACTGCCCGCCGATCCGCGGTCCGGCAACGACGCGCCGCTTAAACAACGTCGTGCGTGCTCGTCCGATTTGTCGTCCGGCGCGGCGGAGACGCGCGCGCTCGTCGCCGATTGGCCGCGGGGGCCGCGGTTGTTTTGTTTCTGGTTTTTCAGCCTGTTGAATTCGCCGGTCGGTCGTCGCGCGTGCTCGCGGCGAATCGCGCGCGCCGCGCCGTGTATAGATAAAGCGCGCCCGTTAAAAATAGCGCGGATTGTTGTAACGTGTTGCGGGATATCGGCAGATAAAAGCGACGCGCGGCGCTTATTTTTGGCGCGCCGCGGCTTAGATTATCCCGCGGCGCGCACCGTCCGCTCCCGCGAGGCTCGCCGCACGCCGCCGGCGAGTTCATTGATTTACTCTCCGCGCGCTGCCGACATGTCCCAATAATCTCGAAATATGCTCGCGCGCCGCGCTCGCGCCGCCATCTCGGCGGCGGTGGTTGCGCACCTTTCCGCGACGTATTTTTAGGCGGCGCTGCCGGCTTTGTTTTGTTTCACGTCTGCGTGGCTCGATTCAAGCGCGGCGCTCGTAGTTCGCCGCGAGCGTCCTTGAGCGCGCCGCGCGGTGGCGTCGCGCGCGCTTGTTTATTTTAACAACACTCGCATTTTTACACGAGCACGTCGGAAATGGTCCACTTCGGAAATCCCTTTCGGGGCGCTAATTGCGCGCGACTCTCCTGCGGCGTCCGCGCGCACCTGCGTAATCCTCGCCGCCACTCGCGAATAATGACGTGCATCCCGAACAGCGTAATACTGATTATTCTCAAGACTCGACCGCATGTCGTCGGAGAATGTCAACTGAGCTTCCTGTTATCCTGCAGTTTTCGTTCTAAACATGTTTAATATCTTTGCATTGTATGCAACCCACATTGCACATTGTCAGCTCAGTTTGCGATTTGCAAATTTCGATTGTTAATATGTTGCTAAAATTCGACTCCTCGCTGTGGCGGCGGCGCGTTGCGTTTCGCACGGCGGCCGCCGCCGCCGCTGCGGATCAATACGATACGACGACGTCTGTCGCTCTCTCGATGCTCTCGTCTTCGGTGTGTCGTTTTCGGCTTGCCTGCCGCCTCCGCCGTGATGGATCAACGACAGCGTCGCGTGTAACAATCCAAACTTATGTTTTCTTCTTCCCAACCTCTTGGACTCTTACAACCACCACCCCCACATTCAATTACACACGTTTTCTTCCGTTTTTTTACACGATAATTAATAAAAACTGTCTTAATTCGTTGTTCGCACTGTTAACATCATGTTGTGACATTTCTAGGTTAAAAACTACTTCGAATGTATCAATCTGTTAAATGACTGTAGGCAACCAGTCTGCCGTCATTGCATCCCCGTGGATTGAACCACGATATTTGTTGCTACGCACATTTTTTTTAGTTTTTGGACGTAAAAAATAATAGATAAATTGCGACTGAGTATTTGAAACAAGTTATTTGAAGCAGCTTTACGTTTGTTTGTCGTTTCGTTATTAGGCGCGACTGTATGCAACCAGCATTGCGCGCCGACGTGACTGGAACTCGCAGGAACCGCCACAGTGACGATGCGTTTTTCTGTTCCAGTGTGCAACTTCGTGGTGCATGACCGCTGTTTGAAAACCGTGGTGTCTCCTTGTTCCAGCATCGCCGCCAGCCTTATCAAGGTATGCTCAGCCTCCCCCTTGTTCAAACGCCCTCGCCGCGGCGCGATGCTAACGCGCGCGCTGATTTTGCAGAACCCGGTAGCTCATTGTTGGTCGGAGCCGTTACATCACAAGCGGAAATTCTGCAACGTGTGTCGGAAGCGATTGGACGATAGCGAATCCATACATTGTGAAAGTGAGTATGCATCCCGCAGCGGCGCCGCGAAAAACTAACCGCCTCGTCTCTTTGTTACCTAGTATGCGAGTATTTTGTGCACACGGACTGCCAGGACTTCGCGGTGGCCGACTGCAAGGAGAACGCGACGTACCTGCCGGGCAAGAGCTTGTCGTACGTCCACCATCAGCATCACTGGCGCGAGGGCAACCTGCCGAGCAACTCGAAGTGCGCGCTCTGCAAGAAGACGTGCTGGACGTCGGAGTGCCTCTCCGGCTATCGCTGCGAATGGTGCGGCATGACGTGCCACGCCGCGTGCCACCTGCACTTGCCGTCGCCGGCCGAGTGCACGTTCGGCATCCTCGAACCGATCTATCTGCCGCCGCACGCAGTCAGCATACCGCGCACCGAGGTGCCCATGGAGGCGATCATCGGCGTGCAGGTCCGGCGCAAGGAGACCCTATCACGTAAGCGCAGCCGCGGACACTCCACCCTCCCCCCATCTAACAAGCATCTTCCTTGCCGCGTCACGTTCGTAGGTTAGGCATAACTTAAGGTTAGGTTGTCGGTTGAGTCGTTCTCATTTGTTTTAAAGATCAGGAATGTTATTGCAGTCGACGAGTGCGCGACGCCCGAGGTCGCTCTGGTCGCGCCCACGGCGAATGGCGGCGTGCCCAAGATGGCGTCGAAAATCGGCATGTTGTCGTTCTTCGTGTGCCTCAACGCGCCGCTCTATGCGTCCGCGCCCGATCGCAAACAAAAGCGCTTGACCCATTGCAGGCGGCGAGGTAGCTACGTGTGCGTTTTGAGATTTTCGCGTGCTTCGCGCAGACCGAGCAATTAACGTTGACGAGTTTCTGCAGTTCGTACTAATCGCAAGCGTTTCGCCGACCTCTGGCCGGACCATTTGTTGACGAAGGTGCGTGTTTGGTTGCAGCACGCAGCATCTCGGAGGAGTTCAGCAGCGGCGACGCGTCCAGGTATCGCGAGCCGGAGGAATACGCGCCGACCGTGAATCAATCGCACGGACAAAGCCGCACAGATAAGCAGAACAAAGAGAAGGAAGACAGGGACGAAGGTGGGTTGAGCGGGCGAAGATGGCGCCTTTCATCGGCGCCGACGCGCGTTACTGTGCTGCCATCTGCGTCCGTCGTGTCGCGGCGCATTCAAGCGTGATGCGTTCGTGACACGCCGGAACGCAGCCCGGCGCACACAATGCGACGCTCGGCGGATCTTTCGAGCATTCATGCGGCGTTGCCGCTTTGTTTCCGAATGCATTTCGTTCATTCGCCGCGTGCCGGCGCGATGAGTTTTGTTCGCTGGACGTCATTATGAGTGTTTTTCTCTCTCTCGTTGTGACAGAGGTTATAAAAGTGTACGACGGCAACAGCTCGGCGCGTCGGCGAATATTCCGCACGATCGTGGTGTCTCGGCAGGCGCCCTTGAAGCAAGTGCTGACGCAGGCGCTGCGCGCTTTTCACATCACCAAGGATCCGAACTTCTTCCATCTTACCGACATGTATTCATCGGACGAGGTGCGTCTGCAAGACCCGACGCCGATTCTGAACCTCACCCGAAAGGAGGGCAAACGTCCGGCCGTCTACCTGCGCTTCAAGTGAGTCGCTCGCTCGACGTCGCCTCCGAGCATAACCTTAACCGAGTCGTTTGCAGAGATGGGGAGAACGACAAGGGGGAGGTGCGCGTGTATCCGGGGAAGCTGCAAGTCTCACAGGCATTCTGCACCGTGCCGGTGGACAGCAGCACGACCGTCGCGGATCTCATCCGAGCGGCGCTGAAGGACTTCGACCTCAACGAGTACCAGTGCGAGGACTACCGCTGCAGCGAGGTGCTGCTCGACCGCGGCGTCACCGAGCGCGTGCTGTCCTGGAACGAGCGGCCGTGGGAGATCATGAAGCAGCTGGGCAAGGACAGCATCCGCCAGATGGAGCTGATGCGCTTCTATCTGCAGCTGAAGCAGGACCCGCACGGGCCCAATCTGGCGCTGTTCGTCGGCAACCTGCCGCCGAACCTCTCCGAGCGGCAGTACGAGAACATCCTCACCGACCTGCTCGGCAAGGAGAACAAATTCTCGTCCATCGGGCCGATCTATTACGAGTACGGCTCGATGGTGATCATCTACGAGGATTCCGACAAGGCCGTGCGCGCCCTCTACGCGCTGCGCGAGTCGCGCCACGAAGACAAACACTTATTAGGTTAGCGCTCGCCGAGTTCAAGGGCATTTCTCGTGCGATCGATTAACGCTGGCGGTTTTTTTTTAGTAATGCTGTTGCCAAATATCGAACCGTCGATGGTCCCGGCCGGCGTGCAACCGCTGCTGGTGTTCGTGAACGTCAAGTCCGGCGGGTGTCAGGGCTCGGAGCTCGTCTCGAGCTTCCGCAAGCTGCTCAACCCCTACCAGGTCTTCGATCTGGACAACGGCGGGCCGCTGCCCGGACTCTACGTCTTCAGGAACATCCAGAACTACAAGATCCTCGTCTGCGGGGGCGACGGCACCATCGGATGGGTGCTGCAGTGTCTGGACAACGTCGGGCAGGACTCGCAGTGCTCCTCGCCGGCCTGCGCCATCGTACCGCTGGGCACAGGTAAGGCGTCGCCGCGGAGACGCCGCCGCCGTGCGTCGGACGATAATACGATGCGCGTTGTTTAGGAAACGATCTCGCCAGGGTGTTGCGCTGGGGGCCGGGGTACACCGGCGGCGAGGATCCGCTGAACCTGCTGCGCGACGTCATCGACGCCGAGGAGATCCGGCTGGACCGGTGGACGGTAGTGTTTCATCCGGAAGACAAGCAGGACGACGGTGTCAAGCCGGTCAACTCGACCACCGGTAAGAAGAGGCAAAAACTGTCCAAAATGAAAGTGACCAATGAGCAAATTAAGAAAACAGGTCAATCAATATGTGTATATATCTATATATACGAGTACATTGTCGATGTTGTTTTGCTGTAAATCTAACTACCCGCCGCCGCCGCAATAACAGCCGCCATGACGAAATTCCGGCGACGAACATGACACTCACGCACGTCACGCATATGACACACACGACAGACCGCGATCGAGTAACGCCATCGGAACGCTTCGTTCGAAGACAGATGGCGCTAGTTCGATCGCACAACGCACACGCTTGCAAGCCTAGAGAGTTGCGATGTGAATGTACATATAGCGAGTAATCACAGTGAACCGATTGAATGAGAAGTTGAATGCATTTTTTTTCTCACGAAGCGTCCTTGGACGTTCCGGTTGTGAACGTAGTGCAAGCACGTTTTGTACGTAGGTGTTTCACGACCTACTTTTTTCGAAAGCAGGACATTTTGGATAAGCTCACTCACGCTCGCTCACTCGCTAGCCGCCATTTTGTTGATTTCGACGCGTTAATACACCCCGCTTAAATCGAGCGCTTAAAGCTGCCGCTTAAAGAACGAATCTAATCTCAGCTTTTCCAGCACGCGCGTCGATGGGAAGGTAAACGCTGCTCGCTCGATTGTGGCGTGACTAAAAACGATGCTAAACAATGTCTCTACTAAACGTTTTGTTTCGCTATGTTTTGTGCATGCGCGAGCGACCGCATTCGTTCCCAGCGTCGTCCGTCAACTCGTCCGATGATCCGACCCTGTCGATGAATGCGATCGCTTATCGATTTTGTAGTTATGACGAATACGGCAAAACAACATTATGTTCATTTCCGACCAGACGCAGAATTGATTGATTTAATGATTCCGACGATTTAAATGAGTCCTAAACGCATAAACACATAAACGAAAGTTGAGCCCGAACCAAATGCTATTGATATTTGTTGCAAAAAAGAACGACGAGAAAAGCTTTCAGAAAAAGTAGGTAAAGCGAAATAATGGATGTGTTTAGTTGCCATCACTTCAAGCATCGACCGCGCGACCAAAACGGCGAGACACAACCCAATCGTAACCCCATTTTGTCCGTGGTCGTGGTCGAGGGGAAACCTTTTTGGTCGCGCGCCGTAATGACGATACTTTGCGCTTACGAGTTAGTCGATCATACCAAATCATCGCTGCGCGCGCGTTCGCCGGCCGATCGCTAAAGTGCCGCCATTTTGTTACGCCTGCAGTGGCCGTGTCGACGTCCGAGGACAACTCGCAGATCTTCGTGATGAACAACTACTTCGGCATCGGCATCGACGCCGACCTCTGCCTGGACTTCCACAACGCGCGCGAGGAGAACCCGAACAAGTTCAACTCGCGCCTGCACAACAAGGGCGTCTACGTGAAGATGGGCCTGCGCAAGATGGTCGGGCCGAAGATGTGCAAGGACCTGCACAAGGAGGTGCGGCTCGAGGTGGACGGCAAGCTGGTGGAGCTGCCGCAGGTGGAGGGCATCATCATCCTGAACATCCTCAGCTGGGGCTCGGGCGCCAATCCGTGGGGGCCGGAGAAGGAGGACCAGTTCTCGAAGCCGAACCACTGGGACGGCATGCTGGAGGTGGTCGGCGTGACGGGCGTCGTGCATCTTGGGCAGATTCAGTCGGGCATGCGATCGGCGATGCGCATCGCGCAAGTGAGTAGCCGCCGTACCTGTCCGAGGGCGTTGATCACGTCGACGAATGCTTTTCAGGGCGGGCACATTAAGATTCACCTGCACTCGGACATTCCCGTGCAGGTCGACGGCGAGCCGTGGGTGCAAAGCCCGTGCGACGTCGTCGTTCTCAAGTCGGCGCTCAAGGTAAGCGCGCTTTTCTTAACCGCTCGCTAGTCCTCGCAGATTTTTCAACTCATCTGCTTGTTGACTCTTTCTAACCCTGATACGCCATCGTAGCTTCGACCATTTTTTCGCACATTACTCGTAGTTCGTTCGTTTCCGTTCGACTTTTCATGGATGTGATTGATTTGTAGTTTTCTGTCTCTGTCTCTCTCATGCGAATCGTAGCGGTAGTTCGATAGCTAGTGCCGATCGTCGGCTATTTTCGCAACACTCTGTATTTGCAGTTGAGAAATTTTTCGATTTTCGCATGCGCTCTTTTAGCACACGTTGTTTGTTACTAAATTTTTCGATACTTTTCGACGCTCGGTTTACTGACCGTCTTGTGCGATTAAATGCGCATTGTATAATGTGTTGCCTAACGTTTTTGGTAGCGAACGATTGCAAGCTGTTAGCGTTTCGCTTCGAGTCGAAAATCTCACGATGCGCTCTAGCTGGCGATTGTTTCGATTCGATCACGACGAGCGTCGTCTGCTGGCCCCCCTGCGAAACCCCGGCGGACGAATTGGCGTGCGATCGCTGTAAAAATTCGCTTGCGGCTTTTCCATGCGCGTGCACCGTGTAGACTGAAATCACTGTATGCGAGTTCAATGCACAAGCACGAGAGAAACAGAAAGTGAGGGAGATTGAGAGAGAGAGAGGGAGATAGAGAAAACGCGACTTTTGTTGACAGATGACACCACCTACAAGACAACAGACGAAACGACCATGACCGCTTGACGTAAAACAGACACATACAGTTTTGTCCCGCATGTTATAACCTCTGTTTTAAATGTCGGAAACTGTAAATTTTTGGTTTACTACGTCGGTAATGCAGAAATCTTCGTTTCGTTTCGTTTACTGTCCTTTCTTTTTACATGCTCACACTCCCCAGACACGTTTTGCGTTGTTCTTTTGTTTCCGCCACCCACTTCACTCTATCCACGCCTCTATGCTAGCGACTTGTGTCGAATTGTTGTCGAAATGCTGACGTGTGGTTTTCTTTTCCACTTGCGTCTCGCCACATGGACGTCCAGGCGACGATGCTCAAGAAAAACAAGTTCAAGCGTCGGCCGACCGAGCCCAGCATACTGCCCGCCAACGGGGAGGGGGGCAAGAGCACTGACGATTAGGCAAACATAGGCGAACAAACTCGATTCGAACTCGCTTAGATCTCTCGTTTTCACCTCTTGTTTGCCGATGATTTTCGATCCGCCAAAGCGAGCCGAGAGGCCAGCTAGCGATTTAGCTTACTTGAGTTACCAACTTAACCCCGTGTGTCGATCAGTATCAGTATCATTCGATGCGCATGCGTACACGTTGCCGTTTGTTTGCGTTTGGTTTTTTGTAACGAATGCCTTGTTCTGTTGCGCCGCGGCGCGTCAGGCGACGATGCTCAAGAAGATGAAGGGCAAGATGAAGCGTCGCAACACCGAACCGACGATGCTCGTGTCGCCCGGAGCGCATCTGGCGCCGCTGCCGTCGAACGACGGCGAATCGCCCACCGACTTCAACGTATTCTAAGCAGGCGCGGCGGGGATTCACCGGTTTATTTCGTTCGCGGTCACGACAGGAACCCTTGTTTAGCTTTAGTTGGTTCGAGATTAGAGACCAGTCGACACACATCACACCCTGTCAAACACTTATTTATTACTTGACGACTTCATTGACAGAGCAAAGTGAATATCGAATCTACAAGAAACTGTAAACAAACAAAAAAAAAACTGTAATGGTAATTACGTTACGCGTATGGAAAATTTCCACAAAAGTTTTCGATTTTCGTATGAAAATATGTAAGAGACAAGCCAACTTTTAGCTGTTATTAATTGCAATTATTCAGATTGTTAGTGCGGGCGCGCGCGCGCATTCGCGCGTTTCGGTTTTTCTTTTTGAGGTTAAGGATGAAGAGGGGGGCGCGCGCAGCGCGCAGCCGCACACCGCATATTATTATGTGTAAATATTTATTTAACGTTTAAGAGATTTATATTCTATATATTACTTGCATTGACGACGAGTGACAAAGCAAACGTAACGCGAGACGATGCAAACAAACACAAGCGGCCAAATAGCCAAAGATTTATCTATATTATTACATTGCGTCGTTTATTATTATTATTATCGTTGTAAGCGAACGTCTGCGCGAGGAGGCGCGAAGAGGTTAGGAGTTAATTTGCACATTTTTACTTGCATACGTAATTATATGATTTACGTTCGAGGAGGCGAGCGAGTCGGGCGGCGAGTGAGGCCGGCCCGACCGCGATGTGTTTTATGTGCGTGCGTGGGTAGCGCGGGTTTGTGATTACCTTTAGTTTTCGGTCGATTAGGACGCGAGCAGGGAGGAGAGCTAGCGGAACAAATGAATATCGCACAACCGAACTCACGATTGACTGGAGCGCGCAATTACAACAACGTACGGCAGCAATTCGCGATCGGATGCGAGAGCGTCGCGCGCCGACGCTCTCCCCACATTGGCTGCCGAAACAAAGATGGCGGCGACGAACGGCCGCGCAACCCGGAAGCGCATGGTTCGTCGTCGGAGTCGCTGCGAAATCGCCCCGCGGCGTAAGGGGCTCAGTTCCAAATCGAACTTGCGTGCGCGTCCGGAGCTAGAATCGGCCGCCGTCTCGCGCGCCTTGCTCGCGCCCGTTTCGGGGCGCGCGCAATCCGCGCCATCTGGTGGCCTCTCGAGGCGGCGCAGTGCTGACGGCGGGCGGTTCCGCAGGCGGTTTGGAATAATTACATCGCGGGGCGATTTGCGAACGCCGAACGCGTACGCTTTCGAACATCTCGACGTCGTCGGGATGTTGGAAAGCGCGGACAAAACGAAATTCATAATATACATCATTATTATTATAATTATTAATTACGATAAAAACCGATACGTGATGCCATCGAGGATGAACGACTTGATGCACCATGAACTGGAGCGGAGGAAACCACAATGCGACAAAGTACTACTTACTAATTATAAATATAAATGAGACAAGTTTAGCTACCACGATGAAACAAAAACTATTACTATACATAAATATTAATTATAAACTTAAAACAAAGAACGTAATTGTAAGCGAACAAGTGAGACACTTGCGACTTGCGATGGGCGATTTGTGAATACCGAGCAGGGGGCGCCGCGTGCGCCGCGAGAGGGCGAGGTTATGGTGACATCAAGTGGCAGCGTTGGAAGCTGAGAGCTGGGAAACATTCGCGGATGTTGGACTTTGTGGTAACATGCGACACGTACACACGACACTGAACACACAGAAACAAACAGGAAATCCAAAGAAGAGAATAAAATAATATATGTATATGTGAAAAACTATATTTAAAATTGTGAAATATAGAAATATTAAATGTATTCTAAAACAGCACCAATTTAT